>CANXYI011038556.1:0-11939 GCA_948208565.1 Hura crepitans
TGGTAAACTCACTAGTATAAAACCTTCGCGGGCATACTATGAAAAAATTAGGGTAAAAAAACTAGAGGGAAAATCCAAATGGGCTCTCTAAGTGAAAAAAATGCACCAACAAAACTAGAGGACTTCTAACCACAAAGTTGATGTAACCTCCTTTTAAGGCATCTAATCCTCGAATTGTCTTAGCAACAATAATGCCAAAAGGGTTATTCACTGAATAGACTCCAATCAATACTTGAAGTATTTTATAGTCACAATGCTTATCCTTATAAGTGACTAACAACAAGTCACTAAACATGCATAGCAAGATGTATTTTGCCCATTCGACTAAACTAGGCAAAAGTTGACTAGTAAAATTAAGATCTGTCTAGAAAGAAATGGGACTTACACTTGGACTAATCTTCTGAGCCACCAAGAGTGAGATCCTTAAGGCAAGCATGATGTCCATGGGGTAATTATCATTAAAAGATGGGATAGTAAGAGGAGTATCTAAAGGGATGTCAAAATTCATGACAGTAGTAAACTCCTCAAGTGTGGGTGCAATCTCTTTATGATTGAAGTTGAAAACATGAAAGGCAGGATCCCAATCCTAGAGAATGGCATAAAGAAAATTGGGGTCTATCTTCAATTTCTTTAAGAATCTAATGATAGAAAAGAGAGCAAGAATTAAAGAATCCTAAGTGGCTTTGGAATCTAAGATTTTAGACAATTGATAATTAAAAGGGATAGTTATGAAAGGCTTGAAGGAGAAGTATTTATAGGCACCTAAAGAATGCAACTCTTAGCATGATAAGGATAAGGAATCCTAGACATGCCAGAATATCCATATGGACCATGAGGCAAACTAGACCAATGTTAAAGTCCATATAGACCTAATCAAGGAACACCAAGGAACATGCCAATAAGGTCCACATGGACTTTCATTAGGATAAATTTCTATCTACATAGACCATAAACAAGACCACTTGACACTAAGTCTGTATGGACTACATTAGCTAGAGAAAAGAGGTCTGTATAGACTATACTTTCATAAGAAGTATTCCAAATGCCAATAAGGTGTTCACCTAATGAAATGAAGTAAGCAAGCTTGATAAGAGTCAAGGATTTAAGATAAAGAAAGAACAGGCACTAGATATGAAGGCAAGAGGGATAGCCAATGATCACTTGATTAAAGTTATCGAAGTTTCTGGTATGAAGACTATTTGCTAGATAAGTTAAGGGTAGTTATATCTTTAGCTAGATCCTACATAAGTAGTAGACTTATGATCATCTGACGACATTCACCTATCATGGTATTAATTAGAATAACACTGGACCATGGATGAGATGTTCATTTGAAGGGACCATGAAATGTTTACCTTGATATGGCTATGGATGCCAAAATAGATTACTTAAGAGGTGTCACTGAGAATATAATGCTTGGTCAATTAACATAAGAGGCCTTGCCCTATATCTCAATAATGAAATGTTAAAGAATGCTATTAAGCTTTAGTCTTTAGTTGCATGGATGGTCTGGACTTTGGCATGACTCTTGCTCATTCTCCTACCTTAGGAACTTCTTACCATATGGGATGTGATATCTTTAAGATAGAAAAATCTTTTTGTATAAATTTCAAGAATATAATGTTTTGTTGTAAAAATTTCTTTGTATGTTAGTTTTGCTTAATCATATGTAAAGTTCAAAATCATATGTATTAAAAGAAAAAAATGCATATAATGTATCAAGTGTTTTGAATATATATACACACAAAAAGGGGCACCTATCAATAAAACGAAGGTTGCCATCTTCATCCTTTTTTCCTCCTCACTCATTGTGTCCTTCTCATTAGAAGAGAACACTAACTTCTCAACAATCTTTAATAATCTCAGCTTTCTCTTTACAACCCAAAGTGAAGCCACCCTCCTAGCCAGCTTATTCTATAAAAAGAATGAGGGATCAATATTTATTTAAATATTTCATACATACCATGTGTGCATACACTTATAACTAATAATTGTAGGAAAGAACTTACTGCGAGGACATGAGTCTTATCAACCATTTCTCACATGAAAGCCTCCACCAAATGAGTTGTCCTCTCAATTGGAGCCCTCTTAACTTGTCAAAGTCCAAGCAAGAATGTTATAAACACCAAAATCAATCAATAATGCCAAAAGGTCATAATAGAAGTACTACAGTAGTATTGGCCGACTCAAAATGCACAAGCTAACTATCTTTAATCTGAAGGCACATAGAAGTTAGCTCTCTATCATTGCCATAATACATGTAACTCAAGTCAGGCAAATTAATGAGAGTACCAACAACCTCACTTGGCATCGATTGAGAGTATGTAGCTTGAGTCGAGGATTGACCCTAAGGAGTGTATATAGGAGGAGGTGAGAACTAAGGCCTCTTAGAGCTGGAAGCTATCCTCATCCTCTTCCTAAATGAGGAAAGCTTAGCCTCAAAAGCAGGAGAAGAAGCCTACAAAGAAAAATGAAGTTAAGAACCACACTTAAGAGATCAAGACAAAAAATAAGGAGTATACTTAAGGAGCAAAGCCTAAAGCGTAAGGCACCCGAGGTAGCAAATGAGTAAATGCCTAGAAAGGTAAGTCCTACTCATTAGTCTCTATCAAAGTATCCCTAGGCATCCCTATAGTCATGCCCTACACAAACTCCAAGTCATCAATGTACCTTGCCATTAACATTGAGTTAGGAGGACACTGAGGAACATGGTGTGCATTAGGCCCTATGTATTAGCTCAACAATCGCTCTCCAAGGAACCAAGAGTAAGCCTTAGGGGTGGTCAACAATATCCTACAAGAAAATAGCTCTCAAATAGAGTGTAAGAAGTTAGGTATCTCCTTAAGGGGGAAGACCCACCATGCCAATTTAATATGAAAAAAGATAGGTAAGTATTAATTTTAGACCGAATGAACCAAATTATTATTAGTGCATTTACATGTACAAGATTACTTACATTAGACCATGCTCAAAAGCTAAGTTACTACCAATGCTGCATCAGGGAAGATGTGTTCCAAGGCCCTGAAGCTAGCTCAGCTTATCTATCCATCACTAGATATTGATAAGGAATATGCAACTTGTAGGGTCAAAGCTATAAATAAAGCTCATATGCCTAAACTTGTGAAAAACTAGGTGCAAAGTGAGATTTCAAAAGATACAGTAAATGGAAATAGGTCAAGATAGATTTCTCACTATAACACTTGACATGAAGTCCTACACAAATAGATAGCTCTTCTTATTACAAGCAGCTATGTCTAAACTCATGAACATCTAGCCAAGTGAAGAACAACACAAGTTTTAGGAGCCAATACCCTTAATTTACTCTAAGATAAGGAGAAAGCTCTTGCTCACATTGCTGTTAGCGTTAGTGAACAACATGGTGCCCAACAGGTATAGGATGAAGCAGTGAGTGTAATAATTAACCTTAGGCTGATTGGATGGAGCTGCATCTATCCATCTTTTACATAAGTCAATGTAGTGGATCCTCCCTGAATAGACATAAGATGCAAACCCCAACAAATCTCTCACCTTCTAAAGCTGAAGTGAAGGATAACAGTAACAAGCTTTAAAAGCAATGGCCTTCCAATTATAAGGCACTTCAGTGATAAAGGCCTAATCAAAAGGGGTTATTGTCAGCTCCTTAGATGACATGTAGAAAGTGTGAATAGTATCTATCCACCTATCTAGCAAGGCCCAGAGATTGTAAACCCTAACAAAAGTCTCTTCCCACTAGGTGATCTATAAATGTCTAAAACTCAGTTAGCCTCACCCGATCCTTAATAAAAATGAGCATCATGGAGAACCATTATTGAGGTCCAAACAAGGTGCCCCCACATATGAGATATATCTATAGTAAAAAGGAAATATAGGTAAGTGTTAATTTAGGGCCTATAAAGCCCTAACCAAACTAAGTTTGCACAAACCTGTCAAACTAGAAGTAATACCCAGCAAGATGAAGAAGAAAGAAAACTCAGCAAAATGCATAATGGCATAAAAAGGATAGAGAGACTAAATTATAGGTACACCTCGGAGCACGTGCGGTGGGTGAGATCAGCTAAAATTGGTATTAAGTAATCAAAATGGACTCTGTTCACTAGAGTATCCTTCCTTGGATGGTTCCCCACCATGAAGGGTAGAAAACCCTCAGGAATAAGCATGAAAATATCTATCACTAGAGGAAAAGGCAGATGAGCCACTAAGGACAGCAGTGCTAGTGCTGCTGAGCTTTTTTAGTTGTCATCAAATCATCATCAGAGGAGGAAGAGCTAGAGAAAGCCATTGAAAAGTTGTATTTCAAGAGAAATAGAGAGAAAATCACATAGAAACATAAAGAGGAGAAAAAAAAACAAAAGTGGAGAAGAAGCAAAAGAGTTGATGGTTTTGAAGCTATCGTTAAAGTCTGCATAAACCTAGTTGAGCAAACCACCTTTTCATCTGCATGGACCTAGGCCAAGACATACTTCCCATAAACCTTTAGTCTGCATGGATCAGCCTCACAGATCTACTTTTACGAACTATGTCTATATGGACCTACTCACGAAAAGGCACACATTGAGTTTGCATGGATTTAGCTTATCCTGGGTCCCCGAAAACATGACTTCAAAAGAGCCTAAAAATAATCAAGCCAATGAAAAAAAGGGAATAATGGACAAAAATGAACAAAAATTTTCATCCGAATGTGAAATTACAAGTAAAATTGGCTTGTTAAAAAACCATGTCGGTCATTTTTGGTCAATGGACCTATATTTGCCTTTTCCAATTGACAAAATCAATTTTGAGTCAACACTCGTTAGCATTATTAACTAACGGTTCAATCAATTTTTTATTCAGTTTTTTAGCTAATAAAATAAATTTAACCTTCATTTATTGAAAAATTAATCAATCAATCCATTTTCATTTAATTTTAAATTTATAAAGTGGATTCAGCACCAACTTCAGCTAAATTACACATGTCTTTGTCCATATATCCATTTTCTCTTCATTTAGAAAATGTTTGCATGATTAAAAGATGTTTTGTTTAGGTAGAAGCAAAATAGGTCAAACTTGGTCAATCTAAGGCATTGACTCCAAAGTAAGATTCACTCTACTAGCCCTAAGCCCACATTAAAATAATTTTTCATTTTTAAAACCGAACCATTATCTTATTTGCTTGGTGTTAAATTACAAGTAAGATTTGAGGCTTATTTGGTTCATCATCTTTATTCATTTATTTGTGTTATTTCTATAATTGAGGATTTCTGGGGACTAATCGATATGTGAGGTGGTTCTATGTAATCCCCACATCGATTATAAGAGTAAGTTAAAGTTTTAAACTTTTTTTTATCACATTTAACTATTCATTAAAAGAATATAATTGTTCTAGAATTGACACCTAAATTGCACGGACTTATCTTAATGTATGATAAGGTTCGCAATGACTTATTGTTTGAGTATATGTATGGTATAAGGTCCAATGGACTATTGTCTAATAACAATCTTATGTTCACCTTATGTGCTATGCTTTGATATGTTCTAATCCATGATATTGATTTATATTTATGCCTTTTTAATATCATATACTTATTCTATTTCTTAATGTGCATGCCATTGATATTCTGAAACTAATGTGTGGTCTGCATGAACTCTTTTTCATAAGGAGTGTAATCTATATGGATGTATGTGTTTTATGCATGTACATTCTACCTCTTAGTCTATATGGACTCCCTTTCACAAAAAGTGTAGTCTATACAGACACAAGTTCTAAAATATAGTTCTCATGAATATTTTTGTGATGAATTTATGTTCTCTCTTGCATGATTAGCTTGTTATCCTCTTAGTTATGATAGTTATTTGAGCATATTCCATAAGCATGTATATTTGCATGAAAATCTATTATGCATGTTGTTATCATTCTCTTTAATGCTATTAATAGGTAATCACGAAGCTCTATTTGTGTTACTAATCATTTTCCTTGAGTTGTGTAAGATTGACCATTCCTACTAGATATGAGGTCCGGATGAACATAACTATTGTGACATGTTATAGTCCATATGGACATAGAGCAGAGGCTATTCTGAGTCCGCATGGGCTTACTAACACAAAGGTAAGACCAATAGCTTATTCTTTATTTGTTTATTTGGTTTTGTACCTTTTATTCCTTTTGTTTATTTTGGGTTGTAATAGGTAGTTTAATAACCTGTTTTACAAGTGAAAAGCTTAACCTCACATTAATGGTTTTCTATCTAATTAACTAGTGTTTTCTTAATAAAATAGTTTTGATTTTCCCTTAGTCACATAAAAAAGGTATTTTGACAAAGGCCAATCTCCTAGAGATAGGAATTAAGCAATTATCGCTAATTCCTATGGGTAGCTTTTAGGTCAAATAACAATTAATGAAGAATGACCCAATTTATGAATGTTTAATGTACATTTATGCTTGTTGTAATTTTTGAATGTTGCAACTTATTTTTTTGTGAAAAGGTGACATGAATGCTTTAATTAAGATGCTTGCTTACATGATACGGGATTGATAAATGTTTAAATATAAAGAAAGGTATATTATTAGGGCATAAATAAGATCTGATTTAAAACCTTTTATAGGAAAAAGATCAATGTTCCTGGTGTAGAGCTTAGTGGTGACTCAAAACACTAATTGCCTCGTCCTTAGTACAATATGAGAATCTAAATCCATATTGGCTATAGCTCCTTTATCTCTTCCTTGTTCCATATCCTTATCACTTATAACTTCTCCTTTTAATATTTTCAAAGTAATCCATGATACATGTACACTTAGTGTGACACCCCTTACCTGATATGGTAGACGGACTCGAATAAAAAGTGTACACATAAATGTGTTACCAAACTTAGCCCTTTTAAAGCCATTTAAAAATTTGAAAAAAATTAAAACATTTTTAAAAACATGTTTTGTTTGAAATTAAAGTCTTAAAATTCTATTCCTAAACAAATAAAATCCATTTAACATGTTACAACCATTTTAGGAATCCTTGTGTCTAGCATAACTGCTTTACCAGAACATTATCCTAAAATAAATAGTAACCTATAGAAGAAAACAACACTTCTAAAAATCATCCATCTCATTCTCAAACTCAAATTGATCTTCCTAACCATCTATCAACATCTCAACAATTCAAACAACACAATAAAAGAAGATATTTTATACAAAAATAAAAATACAGTTTTAAACTTGCTTAAATAGTTACAAAAACAAATATATTCCCAAATTAGGCACAATCCCTCTCATATTGTTTATAAATGCCATTAAACTATTTACATCACATAATCAATATGTAAAATTAGCAAAATACCAAAAAGTAGCTTGCTCTTGATCAATAATAGTTATAAGGCTTTGACTTTAATTTGGTTCTTTAACCTATGCATTGCAAATAAAATGATATGCTAAGCAAACTTGCTTAATAGTGTAATTAAGGAAATTTAAATGCTCACACATTCACATGCATATGTATGGAATGAAAGTTTAAGCATATGCCATACTATACATATATGATCAGAATATAATTTAAAATAAATAGAACATTTAAGCATGTCTCAACCTTATAAACTGGCATTTTATCATACCTATCATCCATAAGCATAAATTAAACCAAATATCATCTTAATTAATAAATTACATCATTCATGTGTTTTACTGCACATACTTTAGGAAACATAAATGGCAATAAGAATGATAAAAGCCCATTATCCAAACTTAAAGGTCATTAAGAGACATTGAAGTGTCCTAGCAGCTACTAAACCCTTAGTTGATAGGTCAACCTATCCAATCTAGGTTGTTAACTAGCATGGGCTAATCACCATATTTCATTTTTCTTGTTTTAACCGTTTTAAGTAGCTTAAATTAATTTTACAAAGATGGTTAGGCCAATAAATGACCAATCGGGGTAACAAAAATATACATGATTATGCATATCTTAATATGCTTTATAAGCTCATATATACATCCTACATAATCTAAACATTTATGTCTTAGGTTATCAACATAACTCATGTCTATACATCTTTCTCATAATCAATGTATCGATATTAAGCATGCTTTAATGAAAATTATCATATTATGCCACTAGACTAGTTTTGGCCATAAGTACTCACACATACCACATTTATATCCAAAATGAGTGCATATACAATATCATTTGATTTCAACATCATTCTCATATATGGCATCTCATTTAGCCATATCACAACCTAAGTTTAGTCAAAATACATCACATACTTAACACCATCATCACATTTTTGTTAATTCCCTTTTCCTGTGCATGGATAATTAACATGCATACGTACATTAAGTTCATAGGCCATTCAGCCATGGCACATGTAGACACAACCAAATCCTTATTTGTCCAATTCCATGCATCGGCATATAACATCATGTTTAAACATGATAACATATGTACATACATGCTAATACACATCATAAATCATCATATAACATGTTTTTCAAGCTTTATAACCATTCAACCATCTTTCATCATGCCATATTCACATGCATTCATCCATTCTCATCATCATAAAACATATGCATTCTAATGCGTATCACTATTAATTATGTGATCATTATTATACATGTATATTAGCAACACACACATATATGTCTATTTTAGGGCATTTCAGCCCTTACTACCAACATACCCTCATTATCTAATTTAACATCATTCAGGCATTAATTATACAGTAATTAACTCACCTAACATCACTAAAACACATAAATGCTCATTTATGCATAAATGTCACATTTCCATATTGAATGTACACACACACATATTATATTTTCATAATTACACTTATAATGAGTTCAAAAGACGACATTGAGTTTGCTCATGCCTTATCTTTTCCCTTATCCTTGTGATTACTACCTAGCTCAACTATCAATTATAGATTCATTTTGTTAAAATGTGTATAAAATCAAATAAGTTTCAAAAATTAAAATTGACTGCATATATAAGCTTTTGGGTAGGTAAGGAACATGGTAAAAATATTAGAACTCAAAAAAACTTACCCTAACAAAATGGGGTTACTATTCTTTGAGGTCTAAAATTAAGCAAATCCTTTGGTTTTTCTATGATTTCTTGCTAGAATCAATGTTTAGAGGTGATAGAGGCTCCAACCTATGTATTATTTAGTGAAAATAGGGCTTAAATTAGTGGAAAGGAAGAAAAAGATATAAAGTTTCTCCCATGGTGGTCGACGGTTTTGAGAGAGATGGGAGGAGATGACATTATTTGATGTTTGACCAAAATTAAACCCATTTGACACTATTTATATGGGTAATTTAATGAGGCTAATTTTCTCTCTTCTCATCCTTTTAAAATCAAACTCCTTTTTTCTTTCCTTTGTTTAACTCCCAAAACTTCACTTAATCCATATCTTATATGCCTCTAAAAACTCGAGCTCAAAAACTAAGAAACACCAATTAAAATATAACTTTTTAACTTTACTTGATTTAGTAAAAATACTTCTTAATGTCTAAAAATTGCAATTCAGTGCCAATAAACTATTTAGAATATTTGAGTATCTAGTTGTATTAATCCCAGAACTTTCTGAGCAACTTTTGAATATTTTACAGTTCAACTAAAACTTGGTCACTATTCATGTGATACTACCTTAAAACTTAACTATCATTTTTAACCATCTAAACGACTTCGTTTTGACTTCAAATTTCATCTAAAATTATGTTATAATTAATACTTCCATTTAATAAAATTAATGCTCCTAGTATCAGGAAATCACAATTCACGTATTCAAAGTACTATTTATAACACCAAAATTTTTAGGCTTTATGTTTCTTCCATTTTTAACATAAATTGTGTCCTCGAAATTACTTGGTTCGAACAATTGAGGGTATTGCTCTCTCTTCTAAGCTTTTGTCTTTTAGGTAGATTCTTCTATGCCATGGTGTCTCTAGAGCACTTTTACAAAAGGAATGGTCTTGTTTTGTAGTTCTTTCACCTCTATTGTTGTAACACCCCTACCTGATTCCTAAAGGAACTTGATAAGTGATGCTACTTCACACTAATCAACCATCTTGATATTACACCAACTCCTATTCATTTAACACTTATGACTATATGCATTTGGCAGAAAAATATTAATTAATTCTTTATTTGCTCTTATTTCCTTCTTATGCTAACTGTAACAACCCTGAAAATCATCCAACAAGACATAAATTCATTTTAGGAAAATTCAGGTAGCATAACGGCTACCCTGGTAATAAACCTTAAATTTAAACTTGTAAAAAACACTTCTAATAACATAACCCATACATCTTTCATTATCTAGACCTTTTTGGTCTCCCAAATTCTCATCTCAGTCAAATTATAGTATATAGGGCCTCAGGCCACAACATTCAGAAAACACAGTCATTCATATTATATGACTAATTAATGATATAATCACATGTTCACTTAACAGTTATATGATAATCACTATACATAGATAATATTCACATTAGCTAAGCCCAACCCATTTGTACATGAGTGCCACTATTATAATTCCCCAAAAGTACCAAAATTATACTAAAAATAGTTATACTACTACACTGTAAGTATTGAGGCTGAGTAGCTATTGCTATCTGAAACTTGCGCATTAAACACTGATACGTTGAGTATAAAACCCAATGGTGAATCTAATATAATACATGCATGTCATGCATGCATTCATGCAAAACTCATGATACAAGTCCATAATGCACCACACAAAATTGTTTATATAAAATATTATTAAACTATTTTTCAATCTTTTGATTTTTTACTAGTGACTTGCCATTCAATTAATTTTCTCAATTTATATGATAATATTGTTATTAGTTTTTAAGTTCACTTTTATATATAAGCCAATGCTAGAAAGACTACACCTTAAGGCATTAGATAATGAGATCTAAGTTATGCAATGGCCCATATTTTAGACTTCAATAGTTGTACCTATCTTGTTCGATAGTAGGGATCAGTTCACAGAAACCTCTTAATATTAGACTAGTAAATAGCAGGGATCACTCCGTAAACCTCCCAATATCTATAGAGGGATAGCAGGGATTAGCCCTATAGGACCTCTCAATATCCACAATCAATCTAATGGGTAGTAGCAATCAGGTTATGGTCCTTCCAATACCCGAATGTGTAGGGCCCAATATTAAGACCTCAGTAGCTACACCTGCCATCACAATCATATAGGCAATGGCCCTAAGAGGACCAAAACCCTTAGTAGCTACTAACTCCCTAGTTGACTGGTTAACCTATTCAGTAGGTGTCTAACTAATGGGCCAAGTTCTATTTATTATTCACTTGCACATTTATCTATCATTTGTATCTTAATGTATGGTTTACAGTTACGAGTTATATTACCATTGGTGTACTATTATTTGGTCATTTTCTCATATCTCATAACATATATAATCCACATTACTTATGCCATAGAGGCATTATAAGCCTTCACTTTTCATTCACCATATACTATCATCATTTGAGCATAAATTCTTTATATATATATATATATATGTATATATATATATATATATATATTCACTTTATGTCACCAATTCATACATTCCATTCCACGCAAAATGAGCCATTTACTTACACCATGAAAGTCCAATTTTCCATACACATAATTACTTTCATTTTCACCTTTAAGTTACTTATGTCTCAATTATCCATTAACATATGTTTTCTTTCTTCACATTTCATACCATAACACATTACTTACCACATTTTCACCATAAACACATAATTGATATACACCATGCACACATGTACATGCCATGGCCACATGACATACCATTTGACCACTCACACATCACCTATATACACATACATTCTTCACTCGAATGGCATACATACCATTATTACTCTATCTTAAAAGCATAAAAGCATGGTTATTTCACACAATTATGTATATACATGTACACACTCATACTTTCATACACTTGCACA
>CANXYI011038593.1:0-11458 GCA_948208565.1 Hura crepitans
AGAAATATGGAAAACATTGTGTATCTGCTGTAGCTCAGGTGGTAGTGCAAGCCTGTATGTTAGAGGTTTGACCCTATATGTACTCTCATTGAGTCCTATGAACCTAGGACTCTATTCCCATTTTTCCTAGACCTCCGCACCTTTATCCCCAGAGAAACCTCTAGAAACACCTTTTTTCCCAACTGTATATTTAATATCTCTTTACTTTAAGTTAGCATATGATTCCTGTCTAATCAAAGCTACCATTAGCCTTTCTCTGATTAACTTCACTTTTTCTTTAGCCTCTTTAATTAAATCTATATTAGAGATTTTTCTCTTTCTGACTTCACTCTAACATGAAGGAGTCTTACATTGTTTACCATATGATGCCTCATATGGGTCCATCCCCAAACTAGACTGGTAACTATTATTATAGGCAACCTTTGCCAAGAACATGTATAGATCTCAGTTACCTATAAGCTTAATAGCATAAGCTCATAAATATATGCATATATCTATATCACATTCTCTAACTGTCCATTAGTCTAAGGATGAAAAGCTATGTTATAGATCAGTCTGGTGCCTAAAGCTTCCTACAGCTTCTTCCAAAATCTAGAAGTAAAGCGAGAATCCTTATCAAAAAGACAATCACTGGCACACCATGTAATCTAACTATCTCATCCACATACAGTCTAGCCAACCTTTTCAAGGACTAATCCATCTTGACCGGGTAATTTGAGTTATTTTTGTTAATCTATCAATAATTACCCATGCAACATTGCATTTACCTCTAGTCAAAGGTAAACCCATCACAAAATCCATGGTTAGCTTTTCTCCTTTCCACTTTAGTATTGCTATAGGATGCAATAATGCAGAGGGAACCTGATGCTTAGCTTCCACTTGCTGGCATGTCAAGCACTTGGCATCATATTTTGCCACATCTCTTTTCATACCGGACCACCAATAGTAAGATTTCAAGTTCAAAATTTCCTCCCAGAATGCATGGAACAAAAAGCTTAATGTGTCTCCTTTAATATCTGTAACCTCAAGCCATCTGTACTGGGTGCACATAACTTGTTTTGATAATACAGATACCTATCCTCTGTTAACTCAGACCCTATGGCCTTCCCCTCTTTAGCCTTGCTTGCCATTTGAACTAGCTGTTCCTCTTTCATCTGGTTTTCCTTAATCTGCTGTCAAAAATTTGGCTTTATCTATAACTCGAATAGTATAGCATTTCCTAAAATGTACTGCAACTATCATTCATGCCTTTTAGGGTTATCATAAATTTCCTACTCTTAGCATCTTTCATCACATTGGCTTTCCTTGGGTGGTAGTCAATCAAGCTATCATAATCCTGGATCAGCTCTAACTAGCTTCTTTGTCTTAGGTTCAACTTTTCCTGAGTAAGGAGATATTTTAGGCTCTTATGAGCTATATATATGTAGTATTTCTCTCTATACAAATAATGCCTCATTTTCAAAGGAAACACAATGGCAACTAGCCCTAAATCATGGGTAGGATAATTCCTCTCATGTGGTTTCAACTGTCTTGAAGCATAAGCCACTAACTTTCCATCTTACATTAACACACATCTCATGCCATTCAGTGAAGCATCACTGTACATTATAAAGTCTTTATCCTATTCAAGTTGAATTAGTGTAGGAGCTTTCGTCATCATCTTCTTCAATTACTCAAACTGGCTTGACACTTATCATTTTAATCAAAATTTCACATTCTTTTTAATTAATTTGGTTAAAGGAGTAATAATACTGGAGAACCCTCTTACCAGTCTTTTGTAATATCTAGCTAAACTCAAAAAATTTCTCACCTTAGTTACATTCTTAGGTGGTTCCTATTCTAGCATTGCCTTTACCTTACTGGGATCATTTTTAATTCCCTTTACTAGAACTATATAGCCTAGAGGAGAAATTTTACTTAGCAAAAACTCTCACTTACTAAGCTTGGCATACAACTATCTCTCTTTTAGGGTCTGTAATCTAAACTTGAGGTGTTATTCATTCTCTTTCTAGTTTTTAGAGTACATCAGAATACCATCTATGAACACCACCACCACCACTTATCTAAATAAGATTGAAGAGCTCTATTCATTGAGTTCCATAAAAGTTGCTGAGGCATTGGTGAGGCCCAAATGGCATCACCCAAAACTCATAATGCCCATACTGATTTTTAAAAATAGTTTTAGGAACATCAGCTTCCTTAATCCTCAGTTGATAGTATCTAGATCTCAGATCAATTTTAGAAAATATACCAGCCCTTCTTAACTGATTAAAGAGATCATCTATCCTAGTAGTCAATACTTATTCTTTACATTCATTCTGTTTAGTTGCCTATAGAGTAATACATAACTTGAGTGGCCTGCCTTTCTTCTTTACAAATAGCATAGGCACTCATCAAGGAGATACATTGGGTCTAATAAAACCTTTATCAAATAACTCTTATAGCTATACCCTTAGTTCTTTTATTTCAATAAATGCCATTATATAAAGCAATAGATATTAGAGCAATACAAGGATACACCTCAATTTCAAAATCCAGTTCCTTCTGAGGTAGTAAGCTTGGTAACTCATTAGGGAGTACATTAAAAAACTTAGATACAATTGGAATATATGCCCGATCAGAGTTAGAAACATTCATATCAATAGCATAGGCCAAAAGATGCCTCACACCCCCTCATGAAGGAGTTCTTATGCTTTAATAGCAGAGATAAGATTATTTAAAGGACTTCTCTCACCATCTGCTATCACTATCTATCCTTTTATAGTCTAGAGGGTTAGCTTTTTTAAGTTCATAGTCAGTCACAGACTGATACTTAAAAAGCTAATCCCTTCCTCGGATCACATCAACTCATAAAAAGGAAGATTAATCAATCAGTAGTAAGTCTATGCTTCTGAATCCCTAGAGGACATTGCCTACACACCATGTTCATAATCACAAACTACCCCATAAGTTTGTTAACTCTAATGTTTGCATTAACATGCTCATAATTGCCTGTTCTTTGCTTGTGCAGTACATACATAGGAGGGTATTGTCTATCAAAGCCAAAACTGAACCATTAAGTAAATAAAAAAATACTAATTATAACATCTAGTGCTACAACCTCTTCTTTAGCTCTCACAACATACTACCTGGCTGAAGCCTAAGCTTTAATTCTAGTACCTTGACTAGCACTAGGCTATTCTCCTTTGGTTTGCCCCTGACCCCTGCTCTAGGGTGCAACATTAGGTGTCTGTGCTAAGCACCCTCTACCTGTCCTTGAGGACACTCTCTTTTATAGTGGTCTTTAACACCATAGTGGAGATATTCTCCTCTTTTGCCTACTCTACACTGCCCCTAATGCCTTTTCTAACAAGTGACACATGTGGGAGTCCACTCCTATTACCCCCTATACTAGGAGTACTAGCAACCTGAGGAGGTAATCGAGGTCTACCAGTAGAAGCCTACCCTAACCTCTAGGTTTGTGTCTGTCTCTACCCATGGTACCCTATTTGATACTGGGACCTAGGCTAAGACTGTGCCTGTAACTGAACCTCTCTCATTTTCTTACCATCCTGCCACTACACTGGATTGTCCCATAGTGCATTGCCTCTTTCTCTAGATGAGGTCCCCCTTTTCTTGCAATCTCTCCTTCCTGTCATATGCAGCTAACACTGGTACTGCAAAATCTCTCTTTTTGAGATTTAGCCATTTGTAACCTTGACCGTACATTTAATCATGCCATGAATCTCTTACATTCTTATATATCATTGAAAATAATCTCCTCAGCAAACTTTTAGAATCTAGTAAGATCCTTTCATGTATTAATTCCTAGTGTACTAGGACAGGGGTTCCTTTTACCTACTATACCAGTCACTTGTGACTCTAGTTGCTGTGCAACATTACTAGGTTTAGGCACTGATACATAGCCTAATCCTTGTATAGCTATGGTTAAAAAATCAGTTAGGTCCTTGGACCTTCCTTCGGGTAACTCGACCAATCATATTTTTATTATAGAAGACTTTTTTATCTGCCTCGAGCAGCGTAATAGTTTAGAGGAATTTGAAACTTTACACATTTGCACTTATGTACTTAGCCTAGGAACATTACCCTATGCTATGATACCATAAAATAAGACACCCCCTACTGGATTTTTAAAGAAACTCAATAAGCGGGGCTTCTCGCTAGGTCACCCATTTCACTTCTCCCACGATTATTCATTTAACTTTTACTTATACTGCACTAGGCAATTCTGTCTAACTCCAAATTTAGTCCAGTTTGTTTCTATAGTCCATTTAAGTTCATTTTATCATATCAGGCTATTACAAAAAGATTTCAACACAGTCAGGTATGTCCTAAAAATTCTAGCAACATAACGGTTGCCTGGGTCACTATCCGAAAACCCCCTGCTATCTATAATGATTTCTATTTCATCCATCATATCTCTTGGACCTTTCTGGTCCCCTAGTTATCAACCTATCATTATCATTTACTAGATAGTCATCACAGGCCTAAGGCCACAATCAAGAAAACACATATAGAGCCTCAGGCTCACAAATAATCACATAAAGCATACATACACCATAAGGATTAACCATTACTTAAATACAACACCATCTATCTATATATAGATGTACAATTACTATTCTGTGTCCCTTATATACATCACACCCATTCCTCCTACCTAAGTACAGAGAGCACAAAAGCTATACAATTAAATAGGATCAGCCTCTACACAAATAACCTCTGAACTCCATTACATGCTTTATGAGGTGATGTCTTTAATATTGGTGCCTGCACATCAAAATAGGTACGTTAAGTATGAAAATACTTAGTAGTGAATTCAAACATTTAAAACATGTCCAACATACTTTCCATGCATAAAACCTCTATTCTTATCTTGTTTTTACATCTCAATTCAACTTAAAACACTGGCATGCAAAATTACCGTTTTACTCCTAGGGTGTTTTTGCTTGTAATTATCCAATTAATTATTACAAGTCATATAATTTATGTATTTGGTTATTATTAATCATTTTATGCACAACTATACCATTTTAAGCCTTTATTCACTATCAGTGGAAAATTATTAAAATGCCCCTATTTATATTTCATATTCATATGCAATTTATTAATCTTTTTTTTTAATTTATTTAGCAGGCCCAACTTAAGAGACAACCTTGACAGACACTGGATCTAAAGGGAAAAATAAACTAGTGCAGTGGTCCCCATTTTGGACTTGTGCCGCTGCATCATTTCAATTGAATTCTGGCACCCAAGGTGTAAATAACAAGGGGTTGTTTACCCAGCAGATTGGTCTATCGAATAGACTAGTGCAGTGGCCCTTAGGGACCTACATTACTACATCAATATCATATAAATGATCAGTGATGAAGTGGCTATGTCTGCCTAGTAGACTGGTCTATCAAATAGACTAGTGTAGTGGCCCACAGAGACCTACGTCACTACACCGACAATATAAAATTTGGCATCTAGTGGTAAGGGTAGAATGTTGTCTATCCAATAGACTAGTACAGTTGCCTCAATGGGGACCTACATTGCTGTACCAACCCTATCTGGAAGGTAAATGTGTAGCAACTGCTAAGGATCCCTAAGTTAACCAGTCAACCCATCCAGTGGGCATCTAACTAGTGGGCCATTTAACCTTAAACTATGTCTATTTCTTTACTGATTAACATTTTATAATATTATAATCTTAAGAACATGTAATTATAATTTTTACAGCACAGTTGGAAATTAGCCCGATCTAGTATAGCCATAAATAGATTATACTAGGTAAATTATCATAAAATATAATTAAGTTACAATTGTCGATAATTTTCATATATTATGCTAGTTTTAATACCTTAACATTTTACAATGTTTAGGCCATTTACTGTCCAAAGGATTTATTAGTTCAGGTAACGGTCATCTAGGATAGTTAAAGGTCATTTCGTAAATTTTCCATAAGCCAGTTTTAAGTCTATTTCATAACATTTTTCAGTGCAGTTTTCATCATTCAATTTCTATTATCCATAAGCCTAAAGCCATCCATTTACTAAGCCATTTACAAGGCCAAACATAAGCATTATTGCCATCACATTTAATCCCAAGCCATAGCCCTTAAAGGCATAAGTTTTAGGTACATTATATACTTTCAAGTTATAACCCTTAAAGGCACATTACAATCCTCATTTCTTCCATCATTTTAAGCCAAGTTTGGTGTCATTTTACATGTCATTTCTTGACTACATTACATGTCATTTTAGGGTATACAATTTACTTATTTTCATTCCAAAGTAGTTAAGCTAATCATGCTCACCTAATCAAGCATTAGTCACCTTTACATACATGCTTTTACCATTTCATGTCATACCAGTTATCATAATGTACAAAGACATATAAACATATTCAAGCCATTTTGGGTTGTCTAAGTCCCATGGTATGTCTCGGCCACTACTAACTTCCATGCATTCATGCATCATTCAACTCATTTCATGCTAAGTCAATTACTCATACCTTATAGGTCTAAGGCATATGCAATTCTACCCTTAAACACCACCTATAACCACACTAAACAAGCCACACACATTCACATTCAAACTCAAGCTCTTGATCACACTTGCAACTCATGCCCATCATGCATATTTCCACTAATACATAAGGAATACTATTACATATCCATGCTAAAGCCATTAATCTATACCTTAATCATCATAGGCACATTTTATTGCACTTATACACCTCTTGACTAACTAAGAAATCAACATATATCTTAATTCCTCTTATGTATCAACCATGCAATTCATATTCCCACATGCCATGCACTAAAATCCTTCTAAGAAAACACCTCACCAAGTAATTTCATGCATTCAAATCACCCCTAATTCATAGGACAAGATACTAAAATTGAAAGACATAAAGTGAATGGTGGAATTCACTTACCTTCCTCACTTGAAGATGAAATTGCCACCATTTCAAGGCTGTCATCCTTCATTTCTAGCCCTCATGGTCACTTCCTCCCCCATCTTCAAGATCTCCCTTGCTCTAATTCACCTCAAATAAAAAGCCTTGCATGTTCCCATAGAAGTTAGGCATCACTAGAAAGCATTTTGAGCCTAGAACAACTAAGAAAATCCAAAGGAAAAACATGAAAACTCACCTTGGCTACTTGTTAGACTGCTTTTGTCCAATAAACTTTGATGAATTTTAACTCATAGCTGAGAGCTATTTTTGCCATGAATCTTTTTCCCTGATCTCCCTAACATCTTAAATTGACTTTAGAAACCCAGAATTTGTAGATTTGGCTAAAGGAAGAAGATGAAAGCCCCTCTCTAGCTAGCTGTGGCATCATTTGCTGGATAGAAATGGAGAGGAATTTTTGCCTTTTATTTAGTGGGAAAATCCACTTGCCAACACATCTTACCACTTGTCAAGGCCCTAAGCAATCTAACAAGTGTATGGGTGGCATCCACTACCACTTGAGCTATCTCGAATCATCTCAATTTTTTAGTAAACTTTAAAATTCACCAAAATTCACATGGACCTGAAAAAATTACATTATTTATTTTAAAATTCATATTTTAATCCCCTCTGCCTGCTCATAAGTTCTTACAACCAAATTCCATTGATAGGGCAATTTTTAGATTGCCTCAATTTACATGCCAACCTAAAAAATTATGAGAATTTGCAAAAAACATTAAAATTCAAAAATTCTTTCACCAATAGTGTCAGTGGGATTTTTTAGCTTCAGGGTTCACTATTTTTAGGTCTATCCAGACATATCCCAGGTGATTCTCGGCTTGAATGATTTTTATTGCACCAAGAGGTAGCTTACAATCCGAAATGAATTATTTGTTCTGCTAAATTTTAAAAATTTTCCTTTTTCATCAAACTAAAGCCCCTCAAAGTTTCATGATCAGTGTCACTATCTCGATTTACATGTATGTGACCCGAAACCCCGGGCACACTTCCCAAACCTAGTGGCACTATTCACAGAGCCTCAAAACACGAGCATTAAAATACACTCACCCACACCCTTTCGGCTAAAGTAAGGCCATATCCTTCTATCAATTTTTTTCATTAATTCATCACTCAAATTACCTAAGTCATGCATAAATAACATGAATATAAGCTTAATTCACCATTATACACATGTTATCCACTTAAACCCTTAATTCCATACAAGTTTTCTATCCAAATCACACATGAATTGAACATAGCATGCCTTAAATGCATTAGACTCATATACCTCTCTAAAAAGCAAGGTCTTTTCTACACTTTAAGCTTATGAATTGCCTTGTTGCACTCCATCTACACTTGAGCCTACATACACATGATAATGCCTTAGAAAATTCACCAACAATTCCTCAAGCCTACAAACCAAAATCTAAAGATATAGGCCTCCTTAGAATGAAGAAATCCCCTAGGAAATAAAATAAAAAGGGAAGAAAAACACTTACACTTGAAATTAGTTTTTCAATCTCCCTTTTATTTACACTTGATACTTCTTGATTTTTCTTGGATTTTATGGTTATCTATGGCCTTCAAACCCTTCAAGGACTACTTTTTACCTAACTTAGGGCATTTTTAGTGATAATTAGAGGCTAAATTGAGCTTAGGAAGCCATGGCAATAGAGGAGGGAGGGTAAGGATAGCATTGGGTAGAGGAGAGGGAGAAGTGGGGAGGAAGTGAGGTGGTGAGTGTTTTTTGCCACATAAGATGCTTAGGTGGCAAATGGCCCTTATATAGTGGGGCTAGATGGCTTGAGTGATGACACATGTCACCTGAGCACCTAAAAAAATGCTCGATTTTTAAAATTCACTTAGACCACTAAAAATTATCATGTTAATTTTAAAAATCCTCGATTGGGCCTATTTAAAGGTGTGTAAACTTTCATGGCCAAATTTCCTTGATAGGATAGTTAACTAACTACCTCAGTTTATGTGTAAAACCCAAAATGAAGAAAAAGTAGCAAAGAACCTTAGAAATTAAAAATTCCTTCACTAATGGATTTAAGGGAAATTTTGACCTTCAGGGTATGGTATTTTCAAGTTTGTCCAGGCAAATCCTAAGTGATTCCTAACCTAAATCCTTCTGAGCTAATAGACCACTAGATTACAGCCTAAAATAATATATTAGTTCTGCTAAATCTTTAAATTAAGTCATTTTCATCATTTTTAATCCCTTCAAAATTTCATGACCAGTACGCCCCACCTCGAGCCCCGTGAAGGTGACCCATCACTCCGAGCACACTTTTCAAGCTTTAAAAGTACTGTTCACATAACCTTGACTTATGGATATTATAATTCTTCCCCTCTTAAGAAATTTCATCCTCAAAATTACCTGGAGTAAATATATGTGAATATTGACTTTTCATTTGGTCCTCAAAATCCCATGTGGCTTTTTCTGAATTATGGTGCTTCAGAGTATCTTAACCAGAGAAATGGTTTTATTTCTCAACTGATTCACTTCTTGAGCCAAAATCTATATTGGTTGTTCATTGTAGCTCATATCTGGCCATACCTTAATGTCTGTTATTAGAATTAGATAGGAAGGATATGATCTGTACCTTCTGAGCATTGAAATATATAACACATCATGTATCTATTGTAACTCAGGTGGCAAAGCTAGACTATATGCCAGTGGTCCCACTCTCTGTATAATCTCATATGACCTGATAAATCTAGGACTCAGCTTCCCCTTTTTCCTAAATTTATGCACTTTCTTCCATGGAGATACTTTCAAAAACCTTTGTCATTATAATGCTCGTAAGTTAAGGCTTTATGAATAGTACCTTTGAGGCTAAAAAAATGTGCCTAAAGTGTCGGGTCATCTTTATAAGCCCCAATGCGGGGTGTAGTGGTCATGAAACTTTGAGGGGCTTGAAAATAATGAAAATGGCTTAATTGAAAGATTAAGTAGAACCAATAAATTATTTTAGGTTGTAATTGAGTGGACCATAGGCTCAAATGGATTTAGGCTAGGAATAACCCGAGATGTGCCCGGATAGACCTGAATATACAATTCCTGAAGGTCAAAAATTCCCCTGAGTCCATTAGTGAAGGAATTTTTAAATTTTTAGGTCGTTTGTAACTTTTTCTTAATTTTGGATTTTGCACATAAATCGAGTAATTTTGAGAAGCTCGGGTGGCTTGTGTCCCTAATTGAGCCACGTTAGCTACTATAAAAGCTAGGGGGAAACACCTAGATATCCACTTGGCATTGCCACCCCACTACCCACCCATTTTCTCCTTTTTTCTTCCTTTCTTTCTCGATGCCACTACCACCTCTATTCTACCATTTTCATGGCTTCTCAAACCTAAAATAGCCACTAATTACCACTAAAAATTCCTTTGACAAGTTTTCAATTAATTTTTAAAGGAGGCCATAGAAGTCCATAGAACTCAAGAAAATTCAAGAAGTGCATAAGTGTACAAAAAGGGTGCTTAGAAACCAACTTTGTCTGTCTAAGTGTTTCCTCCCTTTTTAATTTATTTCTTAAAGGATTTTACTATTCAAAAAATGCCTATAATCATAGATTTTCATTTGGGGACTTGTAGAATTTTCTATGGATTTTCTAAGAGAAAGAGGCGTGTATGGAGGATGAAGAAAAGTGAGGTGCAACAAGGCCATTTACATGCTTGAGGTGTAGGATAAGCCTTGCTTGTTAGGGAGGTATGTGAATTTAATGTATTAGAAGCAAGTAATTTAAAATTGATGTGTAAAAGGCATAGGAAGCTTGTATGGAAGTTAAGGAATTCATGGTTAAAGTATGTGTATTTGTGAATTAGGCTTGTGTTTCTACTAGTTATGTGTGGAATGAAAGAATTGAATGGTGATTTGATGGAAAAAATGAATGGAAAGGGTATATCCTCACTTGGTCGAGAGGGTAATGTGAGTGTGTGTGGTGTGTAAGGCTTAACTAAGGTGGGATTAGCATGAATTCCAATGTATTTGACATAGAAATGCATGAATTATATATGTGTGGGGTGAAAAATAGGAGTGTTAGTATCAAGCCATAGTTGGCCGAGAGCTTGCCTTAGAATGTAGGCTAGGTGTGTGGCAACTTAACATGGCATATTGTATATGAATTGGCATGTTAGGTATAGTATTACTGGTATATATGGTGAATTTAATGAAAAAGGCTTGTGTATGCGTGTGCTTGATATAGCCAAGGCATGCCATGGCTTGGGTTGCATAATGTTTGTATTATGTGTGTACAAGCATGCTTAAATGATGTTATAATATGTGTATGTGTGATTGAATGTGAAGAAAAGCATGTACATGGCCATTGGAAAGTATTGGCCAAGAGGTATGCAAGGTGAATTTGGCATGAAAAGTACGGTATGGCATGGCACATTTGGCATGATTTGTGTAATGTACATTTAGCATGAGTTAGGTGAATAAACATGAGTAATAAGGCATGAAATGTATAGATATTGGCATGTTATTTAAGGTTGAGAAATGGTTGAAAATGAA
>CANXYI011038690.1:0-14031 GCA_948208565.1 Hura crepitans
ATTAATATAGAAAAATCTCTCTCTCTAATACTGGACATCTGTATCCTTAGCTCCATATTCAATCCTACTAAAAATCTCCTGCATTTCTCCTCCTCATTAGGAATGAACTCCTTAGCATACTTTAAGAGTCTAGTAAAATACCTTTCATATTCTAACACTGTTCTCCTTCTTTGCTTTAGATCTGGGAATTCTTGTCTCTTTTTATCCTTATAGGAGTTAGGTATATATCTTTCCTAAACTCCTTTAGGAAAATTTCCCATGTTACCTCTGCTAGTGCTTTTTTTCTCTTGGTAGTATTCCACCAATTGTTAGCTTCCTTCTATAGAAGACAAGTAGCACACTGTAGATTTTTAGCCTCAATATAATTTAATTGCTTTAGAACTCTGAAGGTCCTATCTAGCTATTACTCCACTCTAGTAGCATCATCCTCTCTCCTCCCTAGAAAAGTATTAGCTCCCATCTTCCTCAACCTCTAAAAAGGAGTCTTCTATGGGGGAGCTAGTGGTAAAGGTGGTATTGGTATCGGAGGAGGTAGAGGTGGAGTAGCAGTAATGGAAGTTTGTCAGAGCAAATTTACTATCTACTATAATAAGATAGGTGATGATTTAGCCTACTATTAACCAGACCTTAGTGGCCAGGGCTATTATGCAGCATTACTAGGTTTAGGTACAAATACATTGCCTGCTCCTTAAATTGTAATTGGTGCAAAACTAGCCACCTTTTCAGGCACTCCTTCAAGTGCTTGATTAGCCATGTGCTTACTGCAAAAGAATAACTTATCAGCCTCAGACAATGTAATAGTTCAGAGGAATTTGAAACTTAAACATTTGATATCCATGTACTATATCGAGGAATATTGTACCTAGGCTCTGATACCACCAAATGTGACACCCCGTACTAAATTCCCTAGGAAACCCCATAGGTGATGCATGCACTCCTAGGTCACTAGTACCATTCATATAACTTTCATTACTTACATCAGTTTAACTTACTTTGTTTCCAAATTCAATACCTATTGTTTTTATATCTCATTCAAGGTGTAATCATGCAAAAATGCCAATTCTAGGTTATTATGAGTCATTTCCAAAAACAGAGAAATTTTGGCAGCATAACGACTGTCCAGGTTCTATCCCAAATTTTTTAAAAGCCTATTTAATACTTTTATAAACATTTCATAACTCCTAGACCCATCTGGTCCCCTATTCTCAGCCTAACATCAACAATTACCACAAAGCAAATGTAGGCCTCATACCATAGATAAAAGCATGCATATATAGAGCCTCAATCTCACATCAACATCAAACATTATTTCTAAACATACATTCACAAGAAAACCATATAGGATTATTTTATTCACATTAGCAATTTAGGCTTACTTATATACATCACATATATAGTGCTTAAATATATGTTTCTACCCACTTCCCACTTAGGTACTTGGATATCAAAACTATACAACATTTATTTTGTATTCCTTTACAAGTATCCTCTGAACTCTTATCGACATACTTCATGAGTCAGGATTCTGCTATTAAGAACTTGCAGACAAAAACAAGTATGTTGAGTATACAAGATACTCAGTGGTGAACTTAAAGCATTTAAATTATGGCATTATATCCTTTTCATACCTAAGCAGTTTAATAATTGATTTTACCTTATTAGTTGATTCAATTTATACAACATGGTGCCCAATTACTAAAATACCCCTAAGGCATTTACAAGTAATGAAATAACCTTTTTAACTCACATAAATTAGTTACAGTAGTTATTAATATTCATAGCATGCATATTTTACATGAATCAATTTAGGTAACCACATATGTGTGAAATGACCAAAATACCCTTCAGTCCGTATTTCATAATTACTTAGAAAATACTATCCAATTATGCTTCATTGTACTTTCACAACTATTTTTATCATTCGCATAATTTAATTCACTGGCTTGACTAGGTAGACAGCACTTTAAGACACTAGATCTAGAGGGAAAAATAAACTAGTGTAGTGGTCCCCATTTTGGACCTATACTGCTGCACTGGCATATGTGCCATAATTGAGATCAATCCGTAGGCCTCCATAGCCACAAATAAACATTATCAGAAATGTGACATAATGGAGAATAGCCTGTGGGCTTCCCCAACCACAGATAAAATCTCAACACAAATAGAGATCAGCTCGTAGACCTTTCTAACCATTAATCAAATTTATTGCTTGAACATCAGACGACTAACAGTTGCAAAACCCTAAGTTAACTGGTCAACCCATCTAGTGAGTGTCTAATTAATAGACCAAGTAGCATATTTTAAGTTCATTTATTAAGCAAAAATTTTCTTATATTATTTATATTCCAAAAATAGACAATTATAAATTTTATCACACAATTTATCTTTTAGCTGGTCTAGTATAGCCACATTTTGGCTCTACCGAGTAAAAATCCAAAAATAATCTTGAGTCTTGTTATTACCAAAATTCAAGGTTTAATATGTTATGATTTATCATAATATTAGTTCTTAAGAAACTAACACTTTCTATCTAGTGACATTTTTAGTTCAGGTAATGGTCAACTGGATAATTACAGGTTATTTCGACCACTTTTCAACATACAATTCTGGGACTGTTTTAAGTCCAATTTTAACACAGTGTTTTATGTCTTATTAACCACATTCATAGGCTTAAAGCCAAACACATCTAGGCAAATTCTAAGGCTAAATAATAGGCACAAATGCCATTCATACATATGTCTCAATGCTAGCCCTAAAGGCACAAGGAAAAGTTCAATTTTCATAGTACAAATTCAAGTTCCTTTTTAAGTCATTATTCTAAGCATCAACTTATATTTTATTTCCACCTTTTTAGTCATTTAAGGACACAATTTCAAGGTATATTTAATCTATCAATATGTCATATACATTATTCAAGTCAAACTCATTATAAGCCAATTATCTAGCCATTATAATTCACTTGCCTAACACTTTAACAAGCTTAAATATCATGCTATAAAGCCATTAACATGCTCTTAGGTACTAAATGAAAATGACACAAAATTACATTCCTTTTCACATTAGATCAATATTCATCCATATAGGCATGCCATAAACATAATTACACATATACACACTCAATTTCAAGCCAATTTCTATAGGTTACAAAGCATTACTTATAAAGCTCAATCATGGTAGCTCTCAGGTACAATCATGGAAGCTACAATTCATTGTGTTGTTTAATCACAATTGCCATAATTCTTATTCTATCATACCAAAAGATCATTTATACACATTCTAGTCATTATAAAATCAAGCCAAGCATCTATAACCATCAAAATTAGCAAGTAAATAAAGCTAAGTTCTCATGTTCTTTGAATCATGTCTATCTAATTCATTAAGTTCTCATTTAATCAACACTACCATAGAAGAAATTAATCATAAGCTCAACATTCTAGCCATTCCAAATCATCATTCATCATCATAAGCACCTTAATACATTAAAGAAAGTTTTGAAGTTCACTTACTTGTGAGAGAAGCCCTTTAAATCCATAAGAATCTGTCTAGCTTCCACAGTGGATTCCCTCTCCATTCGTGGGCTTTAAGCTTCCCTCCAATGGCCACAAACACCTGAGGTGTTAGGCAAGTTCTAGCATCAAATGGTAGCCAAAAACCCTAAGGGAATGAGGAGAATCAGCTAAGGTTCACCTTAAGACCACTATTTTGGACTGCTCTAAACTAGTGAATTTTGATGATTTTTATCTCCCTAATGAAAAGTCATTTCTGCTTGATTCTTTTTCCTTCTAGTGCCTAACACATAGAAGTGAATTTAGCAACTAGAATCACAAGTTTTGGTGAAGGGATAAGAAAGTTATGGCCTTTTTCCTCCCTTTTTGGCATCGACAGTAGCAAGGAAAAGGAGGAAAAAGACTTCCTTCATTCCAAGTGGAAATCCACTTGTCAAGTGAGGTTTGCCACTTGGCATGAGGTAGGTCCCACTTTGACATGTCAAAGGTGGTCCTGAAAATCCCA
This sequence comes from Hura crepitans, assembly GCA_948208565.1. Classification (NCBI taxonomy): domain Eukaryota; kingdom Viridiplantae; phylum Streptophyta; class Magnoliopsida; order Malpighiales; family Euphorbiaceae; genus Hura; species Hura crepitans. Next base: position 4,012 of record CANXYI011038690.1, read on the forward strand.
AACCATTCTAGTTTTTTAGCAAACTTAAAAAATTCATAGTAATTCACTTGGACTTTAGAAAATTATATCGTTTATTTTAAAATTCATATTTTAATCCCTTCTATTTGCTCATAATTTTTTTTGGCCAATTCCATTGATAACATAGTTTTCAGACTGCCTTAATTTGTGTGTAACCTTAAAAATTTTGAGAATTTACAAATGACCTTAGAATCCTAAAATTCTTTCACGAGTGGATCTAGTAAACTTTTTGAGCTTTAGGGTCCACTATTTTTGGGTCTGTCTGAGCATATCCCGGGTCAATCTCAGCCTAAGAAATTTTTATTGCATAAATGCATTCCTTACTACTTAAAATGAATTAGTGGTTCTACTAAATTTTTAAATTTCAACTTTTTCATCAACTTAAAGCCCCTCGAAGTTTTGCAACTAATGCCACTGCCTAAGTCCATGTGTAAGTGACCCGACAACCTAAGCACACTTCCCGAACCCTATGGCACTATTCACAGATTCTCAATCACGAGCGTTACATACTTAATTAATCATTGAGTTGACATAAGTCTATACTAAAACCTAAATGTGATAAAGTATGGTGAAAAGATGAATTACATGGTAACTGGATATAAAAGGGTTATGTTAAACCACTTGCCTTTCCAACAATTGTGTGGTCTTAATCTATCAATAAATACTAGTCAAGACTTATAGTAAGTGAATTATTAATTGGGAATTATTTGTGGAGCAATAGGATTGAACCACAGGAGTCCTAGTTGGACTTAGAGTCTAATTCACTGTGTTTTCCCAACATGCTTCAAAAACACATATGGTCACACATAAAAAGAAGTATGAAGAGATTCAAAGTATTTGAATGGTTTAATAATATTAGATATAATTAAAAGATGAATTAAAAGAAAGAATAAACAATTGGGCTTAAAGCCCAATTGGTACATAAAAGACTAGAATTAGGGTTTCTAGAAACTAGGCCCTATTAAGCATGATATGTGGTCCTATTTAGGTAAGATTTTATTAGGCTTTTTAAGAGTTAAAAGTACCTTAAATAAAGACCATTAGCTTATCAATTATATGGCCTTGTTGAGAAACATAACTTTAGACTAAGTAGGTAAGGTGTAGTATGCATATAAACCCACTTGTAGACTTATACACATAGGCCAGTTAAGGTGCACAAACTATTGGCTTTTAGGGCTAATTTAGATCAAAATTGTAAGAGTAAAATCTAACCAAGGTGGATTTGAAAAACATAAAAAAAAACCCATAGGATTAGATACCATAGAATGTATAGCAGAGCATAATTTTTCTTTGCACAATTCTCATTTCCTTTTCATCCTTATAAGTTTCTTACTAACCCCTAGAAATATATGTAGCCTCTCTATTTTAGCTTCTTATTTTGATACCTTAGAGGTGTTCCTGATGAGGACCACTATGTTTTGCAATAACTCAATAAGAAGAGCTGAAGAAAAGAATTTGCAATTTCATTGATAATGGTAAACATCTAAATGTTAAAAATGTTTTTTTTTTGTTTATTGATGAAGTTTGAATCTTTCAAATTTGTTACTTTTTTATGGTTTTCACAAATTTTTTTAAAATTTTACTATGTTCTTATCATGAAAGCCAACATTGGCATTAAAGCCAAGTTCTCTATAGGTTTAAAATATTTTAAAATTATGGTTATGGTTAATAAATGCATAAAATTGGATTTTATGAATTTTTGGTTCTATGGTAGTTTGTGATTTTTATTTTGCTAATCAAATAAATTTAAATATGATTTATAATGATTTGACATGAATTAAAAATTAGAACTCTTGATTTTAAATATGATTAAAATCTATTTTATAGAAGATAAATAATCCTTTAATATGAATTGGAGGAGGGGCTTTTCTTGAATTTTGTGCATACTAAATTTAAATTGATTTTTTAGTGATTTGATCTGATATATGATGAACTAAAATATGATTTTAATTCTTGACATATATGTAGGAAATTAAATTTGAGAAAATTGGAAAATGAAAGAAGCAACCAATTGGATTTTTTAGCAGTACAAAAGCATATTATTCATAAGAGTTGTGTTTATTGCTTCATTTTATTTCCAATAATTCCACAATAGATATTTCGTAAATGTGTGTGGTTTATTATGTTAATTAAAATTTTTTAAATGGTAAAAATCATTTTCACATGAATGAGATTCATAACCTTACCTGATTGTTAGCATTATTACAATTTTAAATCATGTAATAGTCGATTTTGTCGTTTGAATTTGTCATGGGTTAAACTATTTAAAAAGAAAATTTAATTTGAAAAAATTGATTGCTAGAGGTCTAAAAGGATGCCAAAGGCTACTAGAAATGAATCAAAATTGTTTTGGGCCTATTCCATGATTCAAATTGCAAATGGTTTTATGCTTCACTTTGAATTCAATGTTTAGTGATATACAATTTAAAGATTTTTAATTAAATTAAAAATTTATTATGATTGGATTTTTCTTTTTTAGAAATATATGTTAAATATCATCTTAAAATTAATTAAATTAAATCAAAATTTTTCATAAATTTAATCAAATTTTGGACGTGAGATGATATTACCAAGCATAGTCAAATTTTGCAAAGAAATATTATTTAAAGTAAAATTTGCTTTTCTAATCCTAATTAATTTAAATTTATAATTAGATTAGGGTTTTAAATTGATTATATGGAGTAGATTTTATTCTAATCTAATATGGAAAAAAATTATTAAAATAGATTAGAATAAATTGACAAATGGTATGCGAAAATTCTTTTACATGAAATTCAAATTCTATATGTTCATGCTTGATGTGTTTTGATCACTTTAGAATTCTAATGAGATTAGAACTCTATAAAAAGGAGAGATGTAATTTAATGTTTTGATGTGATTAAAGAATTAAATTACATGATTAATATGATTAATTCTCCACCAAATGAGAATGAAAACTAATTAGGTAAGGATGATGATCGAAAACTAGTTTTATAAGTGTTATAATTCTAGTAATCAACTATAATAGAATTTTCAATGTTTAATGCATGTTAAGGGCTATTATTAGCATGATAACTATTTATGGACAAAGATCAATGTGATTGATCTATATTGCATGAATTTTCTTTCATTAAATTCTGTTTACATGTCCCAACATTTTCTCTCTTTTCTATTATATTTTTATTATCTTATAATTCTCCTCACATGAAATGTGAGGTTCTCTAAATTATTTTTTTATGTAATTAGATTACAAAGGATTAAATTAGAAGAAGAAATGTAAAAAGCAAATAGAGAAAAAGACTAACTAAGAAGGACGAAGAAGAAATAGTTACAAATATTCTATTTATTTCCTTTTGGATTTGTTATTCATGCATACTACCTAGGGTTTGGCCTAAGTTGGTTTCCTTTGACTTAAGAAAATCAATGTAGTAAAAGTCTATAATAACATCATATATTTAATGTGATTAAACAACATGTGTATGATTTAATGAGATTAAATATGCATGTGCATGTCAAAGTATACAAAATCCCTTTGCTTGACTGATGAGACTAAAATGGAATACATTTGTCAAAGTTAATACTAAGACTTGTAAGCCTTTAGTTAATATATTTTTAACTAGAGTTCTTCTTAGTGTTTGATTTTTGGGCTAACCCAAGCCCATTCTATGTCAAATATGTTATGACTATATTATGTGTCCATCTTAAACAGTCTATTAATCTATTTAGCTTACACAATGTTAATGGTTTTGGAGCAAGATTGGTGAACTGTGTAAGAGATACACATGCAATAAGAGTTAGTGAACCAATGATAAATAGTTGCTTGCAAATGCAATTAGCATAAGATGTCTACCATTGCTATTGTGGGTTGGGCTAACCCAAAGTTTGACCTTAACAACAAATAGGTATTGTCTTACTAGGAAAACCAGTAGGTTTTCTCATATCGATGGTGAGGGCTATTAGTTCCAAATAAAATAGTGAGAGAATATGGATTTTAACAAAACCTTATAAAATGCATACATATACATGATCATGCATTAACATGTTTCTTAACTTCACATGTAGGTATACATATTGCATCATGAGTTCATCTAACCTAGACCTACACTCAATACTCAACTCTAACAAGTTGATTGGGCCTAACTTCGTAGACTGACTTCAAAATCTTAGAAATGAGAACATAGGCTATATGTTTCATAAGCCTATTCCACTTGTCCCTGAGGATAATATTTGTGACACCCTCTACTAGATTCCTGAAGAAACCTAGTAAGTGGCGCACTTCCCGCCAAGTCACCCATCCTAAAATTTCTCTTAAAATTATTCATTTAACTTTATCAATTTCACCCTAGATCGTCCTATCAGCTTCCAAACCTACTCAAGTCAGTTCTTATAATCCATTTATGTTAAAACCAATCTAGTTTAGTCATTACAGAGGAAATCTAACCACCCTTAGGTGTTACCTAAAAATCCAACAGCATAATGGCTACCTGAGGTCTTAACCTAAAATTTTAAAGAACCTATTTAACACTTCTATAAACAATTCATCACACTTAGACCCATCTAGTCCCCCGTTCTTAGCCTATCCTCAACATCTAATACACATCAAAGAATGGCCTAAGGCCACAGATGAACATGCATAAATATAGAGCCTTAGGCTCACATCAACATAAACATCACATACATTCATTCATTCACCAAAAAAGAAAGATAATCACTTAATTTACATTAGTAAGTCATATTTCCTCAATTACATTATATTTCAAAGCCTAAATACATTCCCTACCCATTTCCCACATAAGTACATGGATATGATAACTGTACAAAATTTACTTCCAAAGTCTTCACTTGTATCCTCCAAACCGTTATCATCTGAGGCAAGTCCCGCTATAGTGTACCTATGCACCAAAACTAATACGCTGAGTATATGAGATACTCAATGGTGAACTTAAAGCAATTTAATTATGTTATAATATTATTAATTTATCTAGATAGTTTAAGAATAATTTTATTTGATTTTATAACTTAATTATACATTGGGGTGCCAAATTACTAAGATACCTTTAGGGTATTTATCTAGTTTGAAAATATCATATTTGACTCAAATAAATACTTTGAGACAAGTATTATTATTTTTAATCAGCAGGCTTTACCACAAATTACTTCATTCACCTATTTGTGAAAATTTACTAAATTACCCTTTGATTATATTTTTACTATCTTCTAAGTAAAAGTCCTTTAATAAGCTTAAACTTCAATCTTAATAATTATTCTACTTGTTACATAACTTAGTTCTCTTTAACTGATCTGGTACATCTGTACAAAATGTCTAAAATGCCCTTTAGCTTGCATTTTGTCAAAACTTAGGAAATATTGTTCCATTATGCTTAATTTAATGTTTATAACCAATCTGATTATTTACTTAATTTAATTCTCTAGCCTGACTAGGAAGACAACACTTTAAGACACTAGTTCTAGAGGGATAATAAACTAGTGCAGTGGTCCCTATTATAGACCTATGCCACTGTATCAGCATGTGTGCCATAATAGAGATCAACCTTAGCCTCCCTAGACACAATAAAAATAATTGTGTGGCATAATAGAGATTAGCCAGTGGGCCTCCCCAAGCACAAATAAATATCAATAATTGGGCGACATAATAGAGATCAGTTCGTAAACTACTCTAGCCACTAATAAACAAGCAACTGCAAAACCTTAAGTTGACCGATCAACCCATCCAGCAGGTGTTTAACCAATGGGCCAAGTAACTTAATTTAACTTTATTTATTAGCCAAAATCATTCTTGCAATGTTTAAGTCTCAAAAATAGATAGTTAATAATTCTATCTTATACTATAAAATTTTATTCAGACTAGTATAGCCACTTTTTAGCTCTATCAAGTAAATTTCCATAAAAAAATTTTAGTCTATTATGATCAAAAATCAAAGAGACTTATGGTATGATTTATCATGGCATTTCCATTTGAAAACTTAATACTTTCTGGTCCAGTGACATTTTTGGTTTAGGTAAAGGTCAACTGGACAGTTATAGGTCATTTCAAGCACTTTTGGAAATCAATTTTCTAGGACTGTTTTAAGTCAAAATTTGACTCAGTTTTTAAGGTTCTTTCTCTTACTTTTCTGGAAATAAGGCCAACATTAACTGGGCTAAATCCATGGCCAAAATATAAACACAAATGCCAATTAAAACTAGGCTAAGTCCATGGCCAAAATCTAGGCATCAAAGCCACTAAAACTAGGCCAACACCATGGCCAAAATGTGACTCAATTCTAGCCTTTCAAAAGCACAATTAAGGTTCCAATTACTAACTTATTAAAAGTCACTTTTTATGTCATTTTTTGAAGCTTCAATTACATGTTATGGTCCAAATTTCTCTTATCCATTTCAAGGCACATCTTAAGGGTATATTGTTACATTATTATGTCATATACTTAGTTGATTCCTTAATCAATTAATGCCAATAATCAAGCCTTAGTAGTCTACTTAGCTAGTACTTTAACAACTTAGAAATTCATGCTGACATGCCATAAATAACTCTCGGGTACTTAGAAAAAATAGGCATAATTTCCATTCCTTGAGGCATAATAATATTATTCAATCCCATTTACATGCCATGAACTCAAGTATGGCATTAATATCTCAATTTAGGCTAATAAAGCTAAAGCACAAAACAACATCTCTAGAACTACCCATGGTAGCACACAACCACAAGCAAAAATGCACATTCCATGGTGAATTCCATACCCAAATTTACATAGCTCATCTCCTATAATGTGAAGCATATTCTAAACTCATCTTAGGCAGCAAATTACACACTTAAGCAACCATAGGCAGCAAATTCTAGCAAGCATTTTAAGCCAATTATGTAATCACTAAGAATACACTTTCAATTCTACAAAAACTTTTAACTTAACTAACATCACAAATGAAGGAATCAACCTTATATTTACACTTTTAGCCATCCTAACTCAAGAATCACTAACCTAGGCACCTGTACAGAAGAAGAAAAGGCTAAAAGTCCACTTACATGTCTCTTTAAAGGTGCCATCCTCATCCAAGTCTCTACTGCAAGCCTAATTCTAGCAAGCAATGGTGATTTTGTCCTCTCTTTGTGAGCCTTCAAATGCCCACCAATGGCCACTAATCCCTTATGCACACCACCATATGGATGTTAGCTATAATTTTCCATCAAAAATCACCCAAAAAGCTAAAGAAATGAGGGAGATATAGCTATGAACTCACCTTGGTGTCATAGTTCTAGACTTTTCTGACCTAGGCCCTTTGTTTGATTTTTTTCTCTCAAACCATAGCTCCTTTTAGCTTGATTCTTTTTCCTTATGGTGCCTAACATCTACAGGAATTTTTAACACTAGAATCACCTCATTTTCCCATTAGAGAAGAAAGTTATGGCCAAAATACAGAGGAGGTGGCATCCAAAATTTTGGGCAGAAAGGTGAAATGAGCAAAAATGATTTTGGTCCTTTAACAAGTAGAAATCCATTTGTCATGGCTTCCTTCCCACTTGGCAAGGTTACTCAGCCACTTGGCATTACTGTAGGCCCCATTTTGACACCTTAAAATAGTCCCAAAAATTCTTGAACCATCCTGATCTTTTTGCAAATTTTGAAAATTCATAGAAATTCACTCGGACCTCCAAAAATTACATCATTTGTTTTAAAATTCCTATTTTAATCCCCTCTACTTGCCCATAAATTTTTGTGTCCCAATTCCACCGATAGGGTAGTTTTCAGATTGCCTTAATTTGCGTGCCAACTATGAAAATTATGAGAATTTGCAAACAACCTCTAATTTCAAAAATTCTTTCACCATTGGCCTCAGTGTGATTTTCTGACTTTAGGGTCCACTGTTTTTAGGTCCATCCGGGCACTTCCCGGGTCAGTCCCGGCCCGAAAAATTTGTATTGCCCCGATAGGTAGCTTTTAATCTGAAATGAATTATTGGTTCTGCTAAAATTTTAAATTTTGCCTTTTTCATCATTTTAGAGCCCCTCAAAGTTCATGACATGTGCCACTACCTCAGTCCACTTGCAAGTGACCCCGTACCCCGAGTGCACTTCTCAGACCTATGGCACTATTCATTAAGCCTAAAAGCATATGCATTACAATATTGAAGCTAATAATTAATCATCTTATTTGAAACATATTAAAGGCTCAGATCTAGCAATATGCATTATGGTGGCATCCATTTCACTGGAGCTTTAAAAGGAACACAAGCATATGGATGCTCACACTATTATATTTCATTTAAAGGAATTATTGATGAGCAAAGCAAAACCTAATGATATGAGATATCTAGGGACCTATTTCACTATAGAAAGGGACATTAGCCATTCAAGACAGGCTAAAGATGAATGGGTATATTAAAAGGCTCACTTATTTGGACTTTTTTCATGAAGCATGAGCTAAGTGTAGCCTTAGTTTTACAATTGTTACCTAATAGTTATGCTCAATTCACGCTTAATTGTTGTATGAATAAGATCAAAACTATGATCCCTAAGCTAGTGAACATGCTCAAGATAGTTGAGAAGGGTATTGAAAAGAATTCCAAATTAGTAATGCTTATTGTTCTTCAGCTTGAAAAAAGTAAAAGGGGGAAGAATAAGAAAAAGGATACAACTAATGCCCAAGGTGGGATAAAGAAAAGCAAGGTTAAATAGCCTATTACTATTGCCGAGGAGACAAGCCCTAAGGTAACTTGCTTCCATTGCAGTAAGACCAATCATTAGAAGTAGAATTACAAGGCTTACCTAGAGCCTTGCAAGAAAAAGTATGAAGATAGCTCTACTTTAGGTATTAATGTTAATAATATTAATAATAGTATTTCTATTGATAATCATACATAGGTATTAGATATTGGTTGTGATTCTCACTTGGTTTCTAATTTACAAGGACTAAAGAGTAGTACAAGGTTAAACAAAAGTGATGTAGACCTACGCATGGCAAATAGAGCAAGAGTTGCTACATTAGTTATAGGAACATGTTACTTTGATACACCTTTTAGACTTGTATTAGAAATTAATGGTCACTATTATATTCCATCTTTGAAAAGGAAATGTTATTTCTTTATCTTGTCTTATTGAAAGAGACTTTGGTATTTCCACTAATAAGAGCAAAGGTTGCTAAATTTACTAGAATAATGTTTTATATTGTTCTACTTCTAATTTAATGGGATTTATATTCTTGTTAATCAAAATGAGATATATAGCATTAATACCAAGAGTCAAAAGGTTGATAACCTGAAACCATCTTTCTTATGGCATTTCAACTTGGCCATATAAACAACAAATGTATGTCTAAGTTACACAAGTCTTGTGAAATAAGCTCATTTGATTATGAATCAATTGTAACATGCAAATGTAGTTTATTGTATAAGATGACAAAGACATCTTTTATTGGAAAAAATGAATATGCTAGTAGAATACTGGGCCTAATATATATAGATGTATGTGACCTAATGACCACACATGTAAGAGGTGAGTTTCTCCATTTTATTAGATTTCTTCATGATTATTTATGATATAAGTATGTGTACTTAGTGAAGTAAAAATCTTAAGCGCTTGAAAAGTTCAAAGAATTTAAAAATAAAGTTAAGAAATAGCTTGAAAGATCTATTAGAATAATTAATCATGAATTTTAGAGTTGTCTAAAAATAAGAGGATATTATTTTAGTGGATGCCTCCATATACACCATAGCATAATGGTGTATCTGAAAGGAGAAATCAAACCCTATTGGACATTGTTTGATTTATAATGAGCTTTATGGCTCTACTTTAGTCATTTTGGGGTTATGCACTAAAAATTGCTATTTATCTCTTTAAAAGAGTTTCGTTAAAGTCGATTGATGTTACACCGTATGAGATATGATCTAACAAGAAAGCAATTCTTTCACATTTAAAAGTATGGGGCTATCCTACTTATGTGAAAAGAATTATATAAGATAATCTTAAGGCTAAATTTGATAGGTGCTTATTTATGTGATATCCAAAGG
>CANXYI011038886.1:0-10288 GCA_948208565.1 Hura crepitans
ATATTCATCATAGGTAGTAAAATTCCCATCCAAAAAACTATAAGCATTAAATTTAGGAAGCATGTGAGGCTAATTATGCAAACACTTGAAACATCATTCTTAATTTCACTAAATTCTCAAGTTAACCAACACTACTAAGAAGGAAATCAGCCTCAAACTCAACATTCCAGCCATTCTATCTCAAGATTCAATAGCTTAGGAATCTTAAGACATAAAGAAAAGGCTTGAAGTTCACTTGTGAAAGAAGCCCTTGCAATTCTCAAACACCCAAATCTGTCTAGCCACCACAATTAGCTTCTCCTTCATAAGCTCTAAGCTACCCTCTAATGGCCACTAACACCTCATAAACACAATCATACAAGTCTTAAACATGTCCTAGCATCAATTGGTTGCTAGAAATTCCAAGGAAAAGAGAAGAATTACCCAAAACTAACCTCAAAGCCCCTATTTAGGACTACTCTGGACTAGTCAACTTGTATGAATTTTATATCCCAAACAAAAACTCCTTTTTGCTTGATTCTTGTTCCTTGTGGTGCCTAACACATAGGAGAAATTTTAGCAACTGAAATCACTGAATTTGGTAGCGGAGGAGGAAGTTATGGTGGTTTTTCTCTTTGCCTAGCATCGACAATAGAAGAAGAAAAGGGGGAAAGGTAATTTGTTTCATCCAAGTGGAAATCCACTTGTCAAGGCACATTTGCCACTTAGCAATGTTACATGTCGACTTGGCATGAAATGGGGCCCACCTTGAGATGGCAAAGGTGGTCCTAGTAATCCCGAACCATTCTAGTTTTTTGGCAACTTCAAAAATTCATAGAAATTCACTTGGATCTTAGAAATTTATGTTATTTATTTTAAAATGCCTATTTTAATCCCCTCCATCTGTTTATAAATTTTTATGGCCAGATTGCATCGATAAGATAGTTTTTTAAATTGACTCGATTTGCTTGCCAACCTAAAAAACTTTTGAGAATTTGCAAATGACCTTCAATTTCAAAAATTATTTTACTAGTGGACTCAGTGGAATTTTTAAGCTTCAGGGTCTGATATTTTCTAATCTGTCCAGGCACATCCTAGGTCAGCTTCAACTTAAAAAGTTTTTATTGCATAGATGTATTATTTACTACTTAGATTGAATTATTGGTTCTAAAAAATTTTTAAATTTCAACTTTTTCATTAGCTTAAAGCCCCTCGAAGTTTCATAACTAGTGCCACTGCCTTAGGCCATATGCAAGAGAACCAACAACCTCAGCACACTTCTCAAACCCAGTGGTACTATTTATAGAGCTTCAGATCATGGGCATTACAGATCCATTTAATGAATTAAAAAGGATTGTTATGAGTATTAAAGGGTGTGTATGGTAATGGAATTACTAAGTGGTCACAAAAATTCAAATAAACATGAATGTGAGAAAAACTATTTTATTAAAAGCTAAAAGGGCCTTGAAAGCTAAAATTTTACATAGTGTGTTAGAAAGTCATAGATTTTGAGTTCTTAAGGCATAAATGATTCAAAAAATGACAATGAAATGAATTATGTGGGGTGATTACTAAATTGCATACGATAAACCTAAATCACCTAATATGGCCACATGGCCTATAATAGGCTATACACTTAATTTTTAATGATTTATGTGAAATTTATGAATGCATATTTTCAATTCATATTTTTTAATATGATTATAAAATAAATTATGAAGGAGGTGGAGTTTAAAATCTAAATGAGTCTTAAACTAGACATGGGCTTTAGAATGGCTATAGAGAGCACATTATGTATAAGTTAGAGATTTAATAAATACAAAGGCATGAATAGACTTGAATGCCATCATAACCTTGACTTAAGTATGTAAATATGGATTGCAACCTAAAAATCACAATTTAGATAGATGAGGCTTGTAAATGAGGAAATGGCATAATGTGATGTAAAATGAGCATATAAGCACAAAATGGTATTTTTAATGAAAATATGCAGTTTTTTTGTCACCTAATGGCTAAAATATACATATTAAAAGCTATATGAATTTATTTAAAATGGTGAAATTAAGAACAACGGATTTTTGCCCATGAGATATAATAACTTAGGAAATGGATAGGTTGACTAGTTAACTAGGGGATATAGCAACTACTAAGGCACTTTGGTGCTTAGATAAGGTCCAAAGGTACACATGTAGTCTACCTACAGACATATGTATTAGGATCTTTGGATCTATATGGGTGCAGTCACTTAAGTCAATTTAGACACTATATTATGCTAGTGTTAAGTCCAAAATGTATGCCATTACACAACATGTATCACTATGTGGGGTGTACCCATGTAAGTCGAGTTGGACTCTGCACTATACTTGTGTAGTAGCCATTAAGTCCAAAATATAGGCCACTATAGGATTCATGATCTCGTTATCCATAGGATTGTGGTACTCTTTCATGGGTATAGGAAAAAGAATGGATGGCAAAACAATATAAGAAAAACATTATACAAGATATGGCCTTAAGTACAAAACATAAATATGTCTGATGTAAAATGATTCCATATGAGAAAGAGATGTTCATAGTTGTTGAATTTGCTATGTATACTTGTCATGAAATGGCTCAGATATAGCTTAACTAAAGAATGATGTTGATATAATCATAATGGATACGATTGGTGTGAAATGGGTATATTATATGTTGTATTGACTATGCACACTTGTCATAGAATGGTTTATGTACAATGTATGTCAAATTGTGTTCATTACATTATATTACTCTATACATGCATGATGTAAGTGTTAAGAAGGCATTGCACATAAATGAATACAACAAACTTATATTTTGTATGATGATAAAGGTAGCACATATTATCTTGATTTCGCTACTAAGCGTTATACTTAGCGTGTTGTTTGTTTTAAGATTGTAGGCATAAAGATTTTTTATAACAAAGCCTTGGGACATCAATAAAGCTAAAGTGAAGGCTTTATTTTTGGTAAATTTACCTTTTTGTAATAGAAGTGATTTATAGGATTGCAATTAAATGTATATAAAAATAGGGATAAGCTAAACTGTATTTATTTTTTAATTAAAAGTTTATTTAAATGTTCTTTTTTGTTTTCAAAATACATGAACTATATTAAAACCGTGTGATTACATATTGTAATGTCTGTGTTTCAAGGCTCCATGAATAGTGCCATAGGGTCTAACAAGTACACCCGGGATGTTGAGTCACTTACACTTGGATTGAGGTAGTGACACAGGTTATGAAACTTTAATGGGCCATAATTTGATAAAAAGAGCAAAATTTAAAAATTTAGTAGAACCAATAATTTATTTTGGACTGAAAAGCTACCTCTTATTGTAATAAAATTTTTTTATGCTAAGATTGACCCGGGATATGCCCGGACAGACCCAAAAATAGTGGACTCTAAAGCTCAGAAATTGCACTGAGTCTAATAGTGAAAGAATTTTTAGAATCAAAGGTCGTTAGTAAATTCTCAAAATTTTTGAGGTTGGCACACAAATTGGGGTAGTCTAAAAACTACCTTTTTAAAAGAATTTGGCCACAAAAATTTACGACTAGGTAGAGGGGATTAAAATATGAATTTTAAAATGAACGGTGTAATTTTTTGAGGTCCAAATTAATTACTGTGAATTTTTAAAGTTTACTACAAAAATTGAGATGGTTTAGGAAGTTTTAGGGCAGCCTAAACATGTCAAAATGGGGCCCACACCATGCTTATTGGCTAAGGAAATTTTCCAAGTGGCAAATATCATTTAACAAGTGGAATTCCACTTGGATTGAAGAAAGACCTTTTCTCCCTTTCCATCTACTGTTGCTAAGAGTAAACTAGCCATAACTTTCTCCTCCAGCCACCAAATGGAGAGATTCTAGTTTCTAAAATTTCTCCTATGTGTTAGGCACCACAAGGAACAAGAATCAAGCAAAAATAATTATTTTTGGGAGATAAAAATCATACAAGCTGACTGGTCCAAATAGTCTAAAATTCTCACCCAAAGGTGAGTCCATGGTTATTTCTCCTCATTTTTTTGGGATTTTTGGCTGCTTTTTAGTGCTAGATCATGTTTAACATTTGTGTGATGATGTGTGTGAGGTGGTTGTGGCATTTGGATAGCATTTTAAGGCCTATGAAGGAGGATAGAAGCTACTATGGATGCTAGCTAATGTGTAATTTTTGAAGATTCAAGGGACTCCATCACAAGTAAGTGAACTTAGAGGATTTTTTTCATGCTAATTACGATGTAATGATACTAAAAATGAATTTATGGATGGCTAATGGCATAGATTAGCTTAGGAAAGCATTTAGTGAACTTGTCAAAAGATAGAAATGTGCATGTGAATTATGAACAATATGGATAGCTTGAAATGTTAAACTTTAGGCCAAAATCCTTCCTGGTCGTGACTTGTTTTAGGATCCATAATACTTATAAGATGTATAAATAGTGATAAAATCGCTTGTTAGTACTCAAAAATTGTGAATGTATATGTTATGGGTTTGAGAATTCCATATATGGTATGATTTAAGTAAGTAACCGAGAGCAATTCCATGTTGAAGGCATAATTGGTGTGTTGAATTATTGATTTGATATGATTATTATGGCCTTTAACAATCAAGTGTATGTTGCCTATATATAGTTACTTGAATTTATATGGTTATTAGGCCTTATACTTTTGTAATTATGGAAATTTGCTTGAAATTGAGTAAGTTTATGTGTGTGTTAGTGTTGGTGGCACACACTAGTGAAGGAATATTGATAGAATGGGAAAAAGAAAATGTACTTAGGCATATTTTCTTTTATACCTGAGAGTCAAGTGAAGGCAATAAGCTATGTAAATTGGCTTGATTAAGTAGAAATGGACAAGTGTTACAATGGCTAAGTAATTGGCATGGAAGGACTATGAAATTAAATAATGTATATGATATGTTGATAAGATAATGTACACCTTAAGAATGTGTCTTTGAAATGGCTAAAAAGATTGAACCAAAACTTATGGCCAAGGCCTAGAATATAGACTTAAAAAGTTGCTTGGAAAATGCTATGTAATTACAGTATTTCTTTATGCACTTGGGACTAGATTTGAGACCCTTGCATAAATCGTATTATTGCCTATGTTTTGGTCATGGAATTGGCCCAATTGTGTTTAGCTTTGTGCCTAAAAATATCCTTAAAAAGATGTTAAAAATTGTGTTAAATTTGGACTTAAAATAGTCTCAAAATTGTATGTTGAAAAGAGGTCAAAATAACCTGTAATTATCTAGTTGATTAGTAGGTGAACCAAAAATGTCACTAGCCAAAAAGTGTTAGTTTCCTAAGAACTAATGCTATGATAAATTATAACATATTTAAATAATGAAATTTGGCAGTAATAAGGCTTAAGATTATTTTAGAATTTTTACTCGGTAGAGCAAAAATATGGCTATACCAAATCGGCTGAAAAGTTAAAGTCTGTGATAAAATTTTTTAACCACATATTTTTGAAACATAAATGTTATAAGAATATTTTTGGTTAATAAATAAACTTAAATTGAGCGATTGACTAGTCTATTAGTTAGACACCCACTAGATGGGTTGATCAGCCAACTTAAGGCTCTGCAGCTGCTAATTGTTTGATGTTTAGGTAGTATTTTATTTGTGGCTAGAGAGGTCTATAGACTGATCTTTAATATGTCACCTAGATAATTGATGATATTTATTGGTGCCTAGAGAGGTCTACGAACTAATCTTTATTACGTCACCCAATTGTTGATGATATTTACTTATGGCTAGGAAGGCTTACAGGCTGATCTCCATTATGTCACATAGCTACTATCTACTTATGTCTGGAGAGGCTATGACTGATCTCCATTATAGCACACATGCCGGTGCAATGGTGTAGTTCCAAAATAGGGACCACTGCACTAGTTTATTTTCCCTCTAGATTTAGTGTTTCTAAGTCTTATCATCCTAGTCTGGCCAGTGAATTAAATTAAGTAAATAATCAAACTGATCATGAAAATAAGATTTAAGTAGAATTGGATAATTTTTCTATGTAACTGATAAAATATAGAAAAAAAGGGCATTTTAGACATTATACACATATGTTGTCAAATAAGTTGATTAATGTCAAATATGCATGCTATGAATGTAATAACTACTTTAAATAATATATGTGAGTTAAAAAAGACTATTTCAGGACATATAAATACCTTAGGGGTATTTTAGTAATTTGGCACCCTATTGTATAATTAAATTACATAATGAAGTAAAAACCAGTTATTAGACTGCATAAGTATGAAAAGACATAATACCATAATTCAAATTCTTTAAGTTCATCACTAAGTATCTCAACATACCTGTTTTAGTTCGCAAGTACCCTATAGTAGAATCTTGCCTTGTGAAGTGTGCTAATGAGAGTTTAGAGGATAACTACGAAGGAATAAGAAGTAAATGTTGTATAGTTTTTATATCCATGTACCTAGATGAAGTTGGCTAGAAATCATGTTTTTAAGCTTTGCATATAGGATGTATATAAGTAACATTAATTGTTGATGTAAATAAATAGTCTTATATATTTTCTTGTGAATGTATATATGGCAATGATGCTTATTGATGATGTGAGCTGAAGGCTTTATATATATATGACTTTAGTTGTGGCCTAAGGCCTATGACTGCTATGTAATAGTATTTGTGGTTGATAGGATGATACCTGGGGCACCAAATGGGTCCAGGTGATATGATATATAGTATTGAAGTGTTCACAAGCGAATAGAAATTTTGGGATAATGACCTAGGTAGCTGTAGTGCTGCTAAATTATTAGGATGGTACTAAAGTATGTCAGATTTCCTTTGTAATGGCTAAACCATATCGATACTAATCTAAATGGATTATAGGAACTGACCAGAGTGATTTCAGAGTTAGATAGAACTATTTAGTGGGGCATAAGTAAAAGTTAAATGAATGATCATGGGGGAAATTTCAGGAGGGGTGACTTGGTAGGTAGTGCACCGTTTATTGGGTTTCTTTGAGAATCCAATAGGGGGTGTCACATTTTGTGGATTAGAGCAAAGGTTCAATGTTTCTTGGTAGAGTACATGGATATCAAATGGTTAAGTTTTCTATTCCTCTGAACTATGACACTATTTGAGGCTGAGAAGGGAAAGTCTTCTTTAATATAGAAATGACTGGTCTAGTTGCCCCAAGGAGGGGCCATAGAACCAATTGGTTTGGTAACCATAGTTGTATAGAGAGTAGGCTATGTATCAGTACCTAAACCCAATTATGTTGCTTAGCAGCCAGAGTTATAAGTGATTGACTAATAGTAGGTTGGAGAAACCCTGTCCTAGTACTATAAGAAGTAGTACATTAAAGGATCTTACAAGATTTTTAAAGTATGGTAAGGAGATTATTTTCAATGACATATATACAAAATATAAGAGATTTTTAATAGGACTGAATGTTAAATCAAGAATAGATACAGCTAAACCTCAGAAAGAGGGAGTTAGTGGTTCCAGAACTAGCCATATGTGGTAGGAAGGATATGGTACTAGGAAAGAGAGACCTCTATTAGAGAAAGAGGCAAAGCACTATGGCACAGTCCAGTGCAGTGCAAATTGGTAAGATAAGGAGAGAGGATACCAAGAATGGACCACCCATGTGTGGTTTTTTTCAGAAGAGTCATTGGGGTCAGTGCAGAGTAGGCAAATGGGAAGAATACCTCTATTGCAGTGCTAACAACCACTACAAAGAGAGACTGTCCTCGGGCATATAAAAAGGGTGCTTAGACATAGATACCTAATGCTGTACCACAAAGTAGGGGTCAGAGATAGACTAAAGGAGAGCAATCTAATGCTAGCCAGGGTACTAAAGATAAGGCTTATGCTTTAGCCAAGTAGTGTATAGTGAGACTGAGAAAGTGGCTACAAAACCAGATGGTATAACTGGTATTTTGTTTATGCAATGTTTCAGTCTTGGCTCTGATAGACCCTAACTTAAAACCCTCATATGTATGTACTAAACCAGCACATAATAGGTAGATAAAGCTTGAGAAAGTTAATGCAAACTTTGGAGTTAACAACCTTATAGGGCAGTTTGTGATTATGAACGGGGTGTATAAAAGATGCCCTCTAGTAATTTAGGGGCATGGATTGTTATTGATTTGATTAAGGTGTATTTCAATAAATTGAGGTACTTCTAGGATGGATTGGCATATTAAGTATAAGGCTATGATAGAGTGCAATAATAGGAAGTTAACCCTCTAGATTATACAAAGACTGATAGAGATAGTGGATAGTGAGAGAAATGCTTTGGACAATCTTATCTTTGTTATCAAGATATAATAACTCCTTCGAGAGGAGAGAGGCATGTTTTGTCTATGTTATCAATTTATCTAATTTAATTATGACCTAGTATATTTTAGTTAAAGCTCAATTCTTTGATGAATTTGTATTGAGCTATCAGGGTTATCATGTCAGAGAGAACTGAATTCTAAAGTGGAGGTGTATCCTAGTATTGCTCTAGTGCTTATTGTTCTTTATAAGATGGCATCTATTGAAATAAAAGCACTGAGAATATAGCTGGAAGAGCTATGTAATAAGGGTTTTATTAGACCCAGTATAACTACTTAGTGAGTGTCTAAGGTGTTTATAAGGATGAAAGATAGGATGCTCAGGTTATGCATTACCTTAAGGGTTATTGAATAGAGTGATTGTGTAGAATCAACATCTCTTGTCTAGGTGAATGATCTCCTTGATCATTTGAGAGGGGTTGGTCTTCACTCTTTTGAAATTGATATGAGATCTGGATATTATCAGTTGAGGATTTAGGGAAGTTGATGTTACTAAGATTGCTTTCAAGACTTAGTATAGGCATTTTGAGTTTTGGTGAGCAGTTTTCATAGATCACAATAGGCAAAGTTTTTAATATCATGTAAACTGGTGGTAATGATGTTCCTGAATGATATTTTAGTGTATTCTAGAAACCAAAAAGTGTATGAATAGGACCTAAGGGTTGTGATGCAGACCTTAGAAGTGAGATAGTTATATGCCTAACTCAATAAGTGTGAATTGGGTGGATAGAGTTTTTTTTTTCTTTAAGCCATATAGTTTCAACAAATAGAGTCAGAATTGATCTCAGCAAAGGTAAGGCAGTGTTGGATGGAAATCCTTTAAGAATGTAACTAAGATGAGAAATTTTCTAGGCGTAGTTGATATTAGAAAGGACTCGTAAAAGGACTTCCATTATTGTTACTCCTTTAACTGGACTCATTAAAAAGAATGTAAGAATTATGTGGGATAATCAATGTCAAGCTAGTTTTGCTCAATTGAAATAGAGGTTGACAGAGTTTCCTATCTTGATTTAACTTGAATAGGGTAAGGACTTTGTTGTGTGCAATGATACTTTAATAAATGGCTTGTTAGATGTTAATATTGGATGGAAAGGTGGTGGCTTATGCTTTAAGATAGTTGAAGCCATGAGAGAGGGATTATCCTACTGGTAATTTGAGGCTAGTTGTCATTGTGGTTATTCTAAAACATACGATGGCATTTTTAGTATAAAGAGAAATGCTGTATAAGTATAGATTATAAGAGCTTGAAGTATTCCTTTACTCAAGAAAAGGGACTTAAGATAGAGGAGTTGAATAGAGTTGATTTAGGATTATATTTACCTAGTTGATTACCTACCAGTGAAAGCTAATGTGATAGTAAATGATAAGTATAAGAAATCTATGGTGACTTAAGAGCTATGAATGTCAGGTTACAACTCACTATATAAGAGGCAATAGTGGTTGAATGGCAAGTGAATCCAGATTTTAGGCAACAGATCAATGTGGATCGGATGAGAGAGGAGTAGATGGTTTAGATAATTACAAAGCTAAAGAAAGGAAGACCATAGGGTCTAAGATGATAGTTAGTAAGTAGTTGAATTAGTAGAATAGGTTATGCATATCTTGTATAAGAATCTAGGGTGTAGATGTTTAAGGAAATACATGTGGTTCCTTATTTCATGCACTTTGGTAGGAAAATTTTGAGCTTGGAGATTTTTTTTATTGATGGCTTGGTATGAAAAGAAATGTGGTAGAATATGATATCTAGTGTTTGACATGCCAGTAGGTAGAAATTGAGCATCAGGATCCTTTTGAATTATTACATCTTATAGCTATACCAGAGTGAGAATGAGAAAAGTTAACCCTGAGTTTTGTAATGGGTTTACTATTGACCAAATGTAAATGTGATGTTGCATGGATAATTGTTGATAGATGGTCAAGATAGTTCAAGTTACCCGATTAGGATGGATTAGTCCTTAAAGAGGGTGACT
>CANXYI011038963.1:0-11884 GCA_948208565.1 Hura crepitans
AATTTCATCCTTGAAATTACCTTAAGCAAATAACTACATATATTGGGCTTTCATCAACTATTTTAGCTCCCAAGTGGCCTCTTTTGTATTTTGATGCCTCCATAGCACCTTCACCAACGGTATCGATTTACTCCGCAATTATTTCATCTCCCGAGTTAAAATCTAGATCGGTTCCTCTTCATAACTTAAATCAGGCTATACCTCGATATCTGACATCGAAATCAAATGTAAAGGATCTAATTTATACCTCTTGAGCATAGAAACATGGAATACATCATGAATCTACTGTAACTTAGGTGGTAATGCCAGCTTATATCTAAAGGTCTGACCCTTTCGATAACCTCATATGGCCCAATGAATATGGGACTCAGTTCCCTTTTTTACTAAACCTTAACATTTTCTTCCATAGAGAAACCTTTAGGAATACCTTTTCACCATTTGTATATTCAATGTCCTTTTGCTTCAGGTTAACATATTATTTTTGTTTATCAACTATTGCCTTCAGCCTTTCTCTGACTACTTTTACTTTCTCTTCAGCATCTTAAATCAATTTAACAGGAAAAATTTTTCTTTCCCTAACCTCACTCCAACACAAAGGAGTTCTACATTATCTTCCATATAGTGCCATTCCCAGACTGGATTGGTAGCTATTATTATAGGCAAACTCTACCAAAGATAAGTATTGATCCTAGCTATCATTAAACTCAATAGCACGGCCTTACAGCATATCTTTTAGTATCTGTATCACCTTTTTTTAACTACTCATCAGTCTAAGGATGAAATACTATGTTATAAGCTAGTTTGGTACCTAATGCCTCTTGTAACTTCCTCTAAAATCTAGAAGTAAAGTGAGGATCTCTATCAGAAATGATAGTCATTGGCACACTATGTAATCTGACTATCTCATCCATATATTGTTTAGCCAATTTTTCTAAGGAATAATCCATTCTGATAGGGATCAAATGTGCTATCTTAGTTAATCTATCCACTATTGTCCATACAACATGACACTTGCCTCTAGTCATAAGAAAACCTATCACAAGTCCATTGTCACTTTCTCCCATTTCTATTCTGGTATTGCTATAGGATGTAACAAGCCAAAAGGAACTTGATGCTCAGCTTTTACTTGCGGACATGTCAAACACCTAGCAACATATTCTCCTACATCTTTCTTTATACTAGGCCACCAATACTTGGATTTCAAACCTAAATACATCTTTGTGTTCCCTAGGTGCTCAGAATAAGGAGCTTCATGTGCCTCTTTAAGTATCTGTGATCTCAAGTCATCTGTACACACAATATGTTCTGATAGTACAGATACCCATCCTTTATTAACTCGAACCCTATGGCCTTCCCCTCTTTAGCTTTACTAATCATTTAAACCATGTACTCATCTCTCATCTAATTCTCTTTGATCTAATTCCTAAAATCTTGCCTCACTTGCAATTCAACTAATACAGCATCTTTTGAAGTATACTATAGCTTTCAAAGTCACCATAAATTTCCTACTTAAGATGTCAACCACTACATTTGCTTTTCTCAAATGATAATCAATGATGTAATCATAATCTTTAATTAATTCTAACCACCTTTTCTATCTCAGGTTCAATTTTTTTCTATGTAAGGAGGTATTTCAAGCTTTTATGATCTGTATATATATAACACTTCTCACCATATAGATAGTGCCTTCAGATCTTCAAAGCTAACAAAATAATAGCTAGCTCCAGATCATATGTGGGATAATTTCTCTTATGTGGCTTTAATTGCCTTAAAGTATAAGCCACTACTTTTCCATCTTGCATCAATACACAGCCTAAGCTAGTTAATAAGGCATCATTATATATCATAAAATCCCTACCTTATTTAGGCTGAATCAGGATAGAAGCCTCTTTCAACATCTATTTCAGCTTAACAAAACTGGCTGCACATTAATCATCCCACACAAACTATACATTCTTTCTAATTAGTCCGGTCTAAAGAGTAGTAATGATGGAGAATCCTTTCACAAATCTCCTGTAATACCCAGTTAACCCCAAAAAACTTCTCACCTCCGTGACATTCCTAGGTGGCTTTCATTCTAGCATTGCTTTTCACTTTACTGGGATCAACTCCGATTCCCTCAACTGAAACTATATGGCTTAGAAAAGTAACTTCCCTCAACCAAAACTCACACTTAGTGAGTTTAGCATACAACTATTTCTCTCTCAGGGTCTATAACACCACCTAGAGATATTATTCATGCTCTTCCTAGCTTCTAGAATACACTAGGATATCATCTATGAATACCATTATGAACTGATCTAGATAAGGCTAGAAAACTCTATTCATGAGATCCATGAAAGTTATTGGAGTGTTAGTGAGCCCAAATGGCATCACCAAAAACTCATATTGCCTATATCGGGTTCTAAAAGCAGTTTTAGGTATGTTAGTCTCCTTAATCCTCAGCTGATGGTATCTGAATCTCAAATCAATCTTAGAAAATATACTTGCCCCTCTCAACTGATCAAATAGGTCATCTATTCTAGGCAATGGATACTTATTCTTCATAGTCATTCTATTCAGTTGCCTATAGTTAATGTATAACTTGAGCAACCCATCTTTTTTCTTTACAAACAACACAAGTGCTCCCTAAGGTGATGCACTATGTTGGATAAAACCTTTATATAACAATTCTTGCAACCGGACTTTCAATTCCTTTTAACTCAGTAAGTGCTATTCTATAAAAAGCAATGGATATTAGAGTTGTAATAGGATATAACTTAATCTCAAAATCAAGCTCTCTCTGAGGTGGTAAACCTAGTAACTCTTTAGGAAAGACATCAGGGAATTCAGATACAATAGGAATGTTCTGAAGCTCAAAGTTAGAAACATTCATGCCAACAATATAGGCTAAGTATGCCTCATAGCCTTCTTAAAGGAGTTTTTATGCCTCAACAATATAAATAAGATTATTCAATAGATGTCCCTCAGTGTCCACTCTTACTATCAGTCCCTCTATAGTCTAGAGGGTCAATTTCTTATGTTTACAGTCAATGATGACCTAAAGTTTAGTCAACCAGTCCATTCCCAATATCACATCAAATTCATTAAAAAGGTAAATTAATCAAGTCAATTGAGAAACTGTATCCCTAAATTGCTAAAAGACATTGTCTATATATCTTGTTCACAGTAACATTTTGTCCTATAGGGTTGCTAACTCTAATATCAATATCAACATTCTTAGGTTCTAGTCCCTTATTCTATGCTTGTTCAATTCATACATATAAATGTGTAGAACTAGGATTAATTAAAGGTAAAATTAAAACATTAAATAAATAAAATGTATAAATAATAACATCTGGTGCTATAGCCTTTTCCCTCGCTCTCATAGCATACTGCCTCACTAGATCATGAGCTTTTGATCTAATACCCTAGCTGCCGATAGGCTGCTCACCCCTATTCTACTGTTGTCCTCTATTTTGTGGTGCAATATAAGGAGTCTATGTCTAATTACCCTCCACAGGTCTCTAAAGATAATCTTTTCTATAATGATCTCTAGAACCACACTAAAAACATTGCCCATGTTGACATGTTCTATAATAGCCCTAATGCCTTCTTTAACAGGTGGCATATGTGGGAGGTCCATTTCTATTGGCCCCTGTACTCAAAGTACTACCAACCTGAGGAGGTAATCGAGGTCTAATAGTTGAAGCTTCTTTTGACCTTTAGTATCCTAATTGATACTGAGACCTAGTCTGAGACTGTGCCTAAAACTCACCCTCTCTCCTCTTCTTCCCATCTGCTGATACTGTACTAAACTATCCCATAGTAAATTGCCTCTTTCTCTAAAAGAGGTCCCTCTTTTCCTATACCATTTCTTCTATATTGTATGCTGTTGATACTAATGCAACAAAATCCCTCTCTCTAAAACTAGACATCTGTATCCTCAGCTCCACATTCAATCCTACTAAAAATCTCTTACATTGCTCCTCCTCATTAGCAATGAACTCCTCAGCATACTTTAAGAGTCTAGCAAAGTCCTTTACATATTCTAACACTGTTCTCCTTCCTTACTTTAGATCTAGGAATTCTTGTCTCTTTTTATCCTTATAAGAGTCAAATATGTATCTCTTCCTAAACTCCTTCAAGAAAAATTCCCAAGTCAACTTTGCTAGTGTTTTTTTTTCTCTTGGTAGTACCAATTGTTAGCTTCCTCCTATAGAAGATAAGTAGCACACTATAGATTTTTAGCCTTAGTACAATTTAACTGCTTTAGAACTCTAAAGGTCTTATCTAGCTAGTACTCTAATTTGGTAGCATCATTCTCTCTCCTTCTTAGAAAATCAACAGCCCCTATCTTCCTCAACCTCTATAAAAGAGTCTTATATAGGGAGCTAGTGGTTGAGGTGGTACTAGTATCGGAGGAGGTGGAGTAACAGCAGTAGTGGAAGTTTATCAGAGCAAATTGACTATTTGTTGCAATAAGGTAGGTGATGCTTTAGCTTGCTATTAACTAGGCCCTAGTGGTTAGGGTTGCTATGTAGCATCACTAGGTTCAAGCACGGATGTATTGCTTACCCTATAAATTGTAATTGGTCTAAAACTAGCAACCTTTTTAGGCCCTCCTTTAGGTTCCTGATCAGCCATGTACTTATTGCAAAAGAATAACTTATTAGCCTTGGACAATGTAATAGTTTAGAGGAATTGGAAACTTCAACATTTGATATCTACGTACTCTATCAAGGAATATTAAACTTAGGCTCTGATACCACCAAATATGACACCCCCTACTAGATTTCCTAAGAAACCCCATAAGTGATGCATGAACTCCTAGGTCATGCATCCTACTATTGGACACTTACACCATTTGTATAACTTTCATTACTTATATCAGTTTAACTTACATTGTTTCCAAATTCACTACTCATTGATTTTATATCTCATTCAAGGTGTAATCATATGAAGGATGCCAATTCTAGGTAATTACAGATCATTTCTAAAAACTTAGAAATTTTAATAGTATAACAGCTGTCTAGGTTCTATCCGCAAATTTAAAAAGCATGTTTAAGACTTTTATAAATATTTCACAACTCCTAGACCTATCTGGTCCCCCATTCTCAGCCTAACATTAATAATCATCACACAGTAATTATAGGCTTTAGGCCATAAATAAAAGCGAGCATATATAAAGCCTTAAGCTCAAATCAACATCAAACATCATTTCTGAACATACATTCACAAGAAAAACATATACGGCTATTTTATATACATCAGCAGTTTATGTTTACTTATATACATCTCATATACAGAGCTTAAATACAAGTTTTTACCCACTTCCCACCTAGGTACATGGATATCAAAACTGTATAACATTTACTTTTCATTCCTTTACTGGTATCCTCTGAACTCTTATTGACACATTTTATAAGGCATGATTCCACTCTTAAGTACTTGCAAACCAAAATAGGTACACTGAGTATACAAGATACTCAGTGGTGAACTTAAAGCATTTAAATCATGACATTATATCTTTTTCAGACCTGTGTAGTCTGGTAATTAAGTTTACCTTATTATTGGATTCAATTAATATAACATGGTGCCAAATTATTGAAATACCCCTAAGGCATCTATAATTCATGAAACACCCATTTTGACTCATATACATTATTTAAAGTAGTTATTAATATTCATAGCATGCATACATTACATGAATTAATTTATTTAACAACATATGTGGAAAATTACCAAAATACCTTTCAGTTCGTATTTCATCAATTACTCAGGAAATAGTATCCAATTATGCTTAGTTGTACTTTCATAACCATGTTTATCATTCACTTAATTTAATTCATTTGCTCGACTAGGAAGATGACACTTAAAAACATTGGATTTAGAGGGAAAAATAAATTAGTGCAGTGGTCCCCATTTTGGACTTACACCGCTACACCGACATGTGTGCCATAATAGAGATTAGCCTATAGCCTCTCCAGACATAATTAAGTAATATCTATGTGACATAATAGAGATTAGCTTGTAGGCCTCCCCAGCCATAAATAAACATCATTAGAAATGTGACATAATGGAGATTAGCTTG
This sequence comes from Hura crepitans, assembly GCA_948208565.1. Classification (NCBI taxonomy): domain Eukaryota; kingdom Viridiplantae; phylum Streptophyta; class Magnoliopsida; order Malpighiales; family Euphorbiaceae; genus Hura; species Hura crepitans. Next base: position 6,074 of record CANXYI011038963.1, read on the forward strand.
TAGGCCTCCCCAGCCACAAATAAAAATCTCAACACCTAAGTGACATAATGGAGATCAATTTGTAGACCTCTCTAGCCACCAATAAAAATTACTGCTAGAACATTAGACAACTAGTAGCTATAAAAACCCTAAGTTGACTTGTCAACCCCTCTAGTGGGTGTCTAACTAATTGCCAAGTAGCTTATTTTATGTTTATTTATTAACCAAAAGTGTTTTTATAATATTTGTATTCCAAAAATAGATAGTTATAAAACTTATCACATGATTTATTTTTCAATCGGTTTGGTATAACCAATTTTGGCTCTACTGGGTAAAAATCCCAAAATAATTTTGAGTCCTGTTATTTCTAATATACAAGGTTTAATAGGTTATAATTTATCATAGCATTAGTTCTTAAGAAATTAACACTTTTTATCTAGTGACATTTTTGGTTCAGGTAATGGTCGATTGGATTTTTACAGGTCATTTTGACTACTTTTTCAAAACACAATTCTGGGACTATTTTAAGTCCAATTTTAACATAGTTTTCAACATCTTATTAAGCACACTCATAAGCCCAAAGCCAAACATATCCAGGCCACTTTAAAGGCCAAATAATAGGCACAATTGCCATTCATACATATGTCTTAATGCTAGCCCCAAAGGCACAAGGAAAAGTTCAATTTTCATAGTGCAATTCAAGTTTCATTTTAAGCCATTATTCTAAGCCATCAATTTGTGTTTTAGTTCCACCTTTTTAGTCATTTAAAGACACATTCTCAAATTTTATTTTATCTATCAATATGTCTTATGTATTGTTTAATTCAAGGTTATTATAAGCCAATTATCTTGCCATTATAATTTACTTACCTAACACTTTAATAAGCTGAAATTTCATGCCATAAATGCCATTAACATTGTAATGCCCATTCTTCGAAGCTCTATGAATAGTGCCATAGGTTTTGGGAAGTGTGCCTGGGTTGTTGGGTCACTTGCACATGGATGAAGGTAGTGGCACTAGTCATGAAACTTTGAGCAGTATTAAGTTGATGAAAAAGTTGGAATTTAAAAATTTAGGAGAACCAACAATTCATTCTAGGATGAAAAGCTACCCCTCATTGTAATAAAAATTTTTAAGTCAGGATTGACTCGGGATGTACCCAGACAGACACAAAATTAGGGGACTCTAAAGCTCAAAAATCACACTGAGTCCAATAGTGAAAGAATTTTTTAAATTGTAGGTTATTTGTAAATTCTCGTAATTTTTTAGGTTGGCGTGAAAATTAAGGCAATATGAAAACTGACCTATCAAGGGAATTTGGCCATGAAAACTTTTGAGCAAGTAGAGGGGATTAAAATATAAATTTTAAAATAAACTGTGTAATTTTTTGAGGTTTAAGTGAATTACTATGAATTTTTGAAGTTTACTGCAAAATCGAGATGGTTTAGGAAGTCTCAAGATAGCCTTAACATGTTAAAATGTGTCTTATACCATGCCAAGTGGCTAAAAAAGGTTGCCTAGTGGCAACTTTCACTTAACAAGTGGAATTCCACTTAGAATGAAGAAAGAACTCTTTCCCCTTCCAGCTGCTGTTATTGATGCTAGTTGGGGAGTAATCTAGCCATAACTTTTTCTTCTCTTCACCAAAAATGGCGATTCTAGTCTTTAAATTTAATTTTGCCTACTAGGCATCATAAGAAAGAAGAATTAGGTAGATAGGACTTCTCAATTAGGAGATAAAATTTGTCAAAATTTTCTAGTTTAGATAGTCTATAATGCTGACCCTTAGGTGAGTCCCTAGCTATTTCTCCTCCAGTTTTTAGGTTTTTTGGCTGCTTTTTTATGCTAGATTATGCCTAACACTTGTGTCATTGTGTGTGTGTGAGGTTCTTATGGCATTTGGGTGGCACCTAAAGGTCTACGGAGGAGGAGGAAAGTTACTATTGGTGCTAGTCAGTTTGGTATTCTTCTGCATTCAAGGGACTTCCATCACAAGTGAACTTTAAGCCTTTTATTCATGTTTTAAAGTGCCTAGAATGATAAATGAGGATTTGGGATGGCTAGAATGTGTGAGTTTAGGACTAATTTCCTTTTTGGTAGTGTTGATTAACTGAACACTTAGTGAATTAAGGAGTATGTTTCAAAGAGCTTACAAAGTTAGCTTTATTTTCTTACTAATTTTGATGGATATAGATGCATGGCTTAGCTATACAATGGCTAGAATGTAAATTCAGAATTTTTTGGTATGTTAGAATGAAGATTATGGCATTATGGTTGGAAATTATGATGAAACATGCCATTCATGCTTGTACTCGAGGACTACTCTTAGTGGATTTTGTTTGATGGTTAGTAACCTATGAGAATTGGCTTGAAATTGGATGTATATAAGTATAATTGTGTTCATAGCATGTATGTATGGATGATATATATATGAAATTTAGTGAGGAAAACAAGTGTATGTGTATGATCTCTAAATGGCAGAATGGCATATTAAGGTATGGCATGGCATGGCATGTATGTATGTCATGGTACATGATGTGTAATGGTGGAACATATGGTTTGTGATATGTTTGCCATATGTATATGGCATTAAATGTAAGTAATCTTATATATAAGTATGGTATAATGTATGGTAATTAAAGGTAGTGTAATGTGTTAATAATTTAGTGTAAAATGGTGTAGAAATGGTAAGAAGGAAAAGTACTTAAATTGGCTTAATAGTGACCTAAAATTTGCTTGAAAAGTGATATATAATTTAAACACATAGTGTAATTGGTTTGATGAATATTTGAGATCATATGTAGCTTAGTATGGCATGAAGGATGACTTGAATAGGACTTAAAACTTAACTAGAAGTAATGGCTTAAAAAGTGGCTTGAAATGAACTATGTAATTGAATATTTCTTTGTGCCTTTGGGGCTAGATTTGAAACATATGTATGAATGGCATTTATGCCTATTTTTTGGCCTTGGAATTGGCTTAGATATTGTTTGGCTTTAGGCCTATGTATATGGTTAATAAGATATTAAAAATTATGTTAAATTTGGACTTAAAATAGTCCTAGAATTGTATGTTGAAAAGTGGTCAAAATAACCTGTAACTGTCTAGTTGACCATTACCTGAACCAAAAATGTCACTGGACAAAAAGTGTTAATTTCCTAAAAACTATTGCTATGATAAATCATAACATATTAAACCTTGAATTTTGGCAATAACTCAAGATTATTTTGGAATTTTTACCTGGTAGAGCCAAAATGTGGCTATACTAGACTGGCTAAAAAATAAATTGTGTGATAAAAAATTATAACTGTCTATTTTTGGAATATAAATATTACAAGAATATTTTTGGTTAATAAATGAACTTAAATTTAAGCTACTTGGCCTATTAGTTAAACACCCATAAGATGGATTGATCGCTCAACTTAGGGTTTTGCATTTGCTAGTTGTTTGATTTTCAGGCAATAAAATTTATTAGTGGCTAGAGAGGTCTACAGGCTGATCTCCATTATGTCACCTAGAGGTTGATGATACTTATTAATGGCTGGGGAGGCCTACGGGCTAATCTCTATTATGTCACCCAATTATTGATGATACTTATTTATGGTCGGCGAGGCCTACGGGCTGATCTCTATTATGTCACATAACTATTATTTACTCATGTCTAGAGAGGCTATGGGTTGATCTCCATTGTGGCACACATGTTGGTGCAGAGGCGTACATCTAGATAGGGACTACTGTACTAATTTATTTTCCCTCTAAATCCAGTGTTTTTAAGTGCCATCTTCCTAGTCGAGCTAGTGAATTAAATTAAGTAAATAATCAGACTGATCATAGAAATAAGAATTAAGCATAATTGGATACCTTTTTCTAAGTAACTGATAAAATACAAGCTAAATGGTATTTTGGTCATTTTACACCTAAGTTGTTAAGTAAATTGATTAATGAAAAAAATAAATGCTATGAATCATAGTAACTACTATAAATAATTTATGTGAGTTAAAAAGGGTTATTTCATGACATATAAATGCCTTAAGGGTATTTGAGTAATTTGGCACCATGTTATGTAAATTGAAACAAATAATAAGATAAGCTCAGTTATTAGACTACTTAGGTATAAAAAGAAATAATGACATGATTTAATTGCTTTAAGTTCACCACTAAGTATCTCATACACTCAGCATACCTATTTTGGTGCGCAAGTACTCAAGAGTGGGATCCTACCTCATGAAGTGTGCCAATAAGAGTTCAGAGGATAACTACGAATGAGTAAGAAGTAAATGTTGTACAATTTAGATATCTATGTACCTAGGTAGGAATTAGGTAATAACCATGTATTTAAGCTCTGTATATGTGATGTATGTGAGTAAGTTTAAACTATTGATGTAAATAATATAACCCTACATGTTTCTTTGTGAATGTATGCATGGAAATAATGCTTGTTGATGTTGTGAGCCGGAGGCTCTATATATGTATGTGTTTAGTTGTGGCTTGAGGCCTGTGATTGCTGTGTGATATTATTTGAGGTTAGTAGGATAATACTTAGGGGACCAGAAGGGTCCAAGAGGTGTCATAAATAGTATTGAAGTTTTTATAGGTGAATAGTAATTTTGGGACAATGACCTAGGTAGTTGTCGTGCTGCCAAATTTTTAGATGGTACTAGATTGTGTTAGATTCTTTCTATAATGGCTGAACGATATCGATACTAACCTAAATGGACTATAGGAACTAACCATAATGATTTTGGATTCAGATAGAATTATCTAGTGTGGCATAAGTAAAAGTTAAATTAATGATCATGGGGTACATTTTAGAATGAGTGACCTAGCGGGAAGTGCACCATTTATTAGGTTTCTTCTGGAATCCAATAAGGGGTATCACAAACATGGTCTCAGGTACCAAAGGAAAATGACACATAATTCCATTCCTTTTTCACATTAGATCAATATTCATCCATATACGTATGCCATAAATAGAATTACACATATACACACCTAATTTCAAGCCAATTTTCATAGGTTACAAAGCTTCACTCAAAGAACTCACTCATGGTAACTCTCGGGTACAAACATGAAAGCTACTATTCATAGTGTTTTCCAATCACCATTGCCATAATTCTTACTCTAGCATACTAAGAGATCATTTATCAATATTCTAACCATTATACGTCTAAGCCAAGCATCCATCACCATCAAAATCAACAAGCAATTAAAGCTAAATTTTTAAGTTCTTTTAAACATGTCTCCTTAATTCACTAAGTTCTCACTTAATCAACACTAACATAGAAGAAATTAATCATAAGCTCAATATTCCATCCATCTCAAATCATCATTCATCATCCTAGGCACCTTAATGCATGAAAGAAAGGCTTAAAGTTCACTTACTTGTCAGAGAAATTCCTCTAATCCATAAGAATCCCAAGCTATCGAGCTTCTGCAATACCTTCCCTCTCCCTTTATGGACTTCAAGCTGCCCTCCAATTGCATAAACACATTAAACACAAAATCACACAAGTGTTAGGTAGGTTTTAGCATCAAATGGTAGCCAAAAAACCCAAGGGAATGAGGAGAAACAACCATGAACTCACCTCAAGGTCACTATTCTGGACTACTCTAAATTAGTAAACTTTTATGATTTTTATCTCTCAATTGAGAAGCTCTTTTCACTTGATTCTTTTTCCCCATGGTGCTTAATAGAAAGAAGTGAATTTAGCAACTAGAATCATAGGTTTTGGTGAAGAGATGAAAAGGTTTTGGCCTATTTTCTCTTTTCCTTAGATTTTTTGGCTACCATTTAATGTTAGAACCTACTTAACATCTATGTGATCATATAT
>CANXYI011039047.1:0-11659 GCA_948208565.1 Hura crepitans
AAATAATATGAATTCCTTTAATACATTAATGTAACTTGTGTAAGAAGATAAATGAACCTAAGGTGATAAAAGATGGGATATAAACTGTTAAGGTCTATGAATAAATGTATTAGGAGTAAGAACAACTTGTGAGGGTTGAGAATGAATGAACTTATATGAATGTAATGGAACACTTTAAAGGCATATAAAACAAAAAGAAATTTATGATTGAAGGAAATGATAGGGTTAGTAACTTATATCTAAACACCTATTAAACGGATCTAAAGAACAAAGGTGGATCAATAAATAAAAATGAATAGATAGCAAAAATATGAAGTGATTTTATGAGAATATAGTAACAACAGATAAGAGAGGTGAAATTGATATAAAAGAAGATTAAGGAATGTTGAACCAATAACTGATAGGGAATTTCTTAAGGACCCATAGGTTATGTGAGATATCAAACTGAGGTAAGATTGTGAATAAATGAGTATAACTGGGGACTGAATGAAAAGGGTTAAATATCATAGATGGAACAAACTTGTATGCATTACATGCTTGTATGTTAAAAGTACATGGTATGTTTAGTTAAATTCACCACTGAGTGCATACTCAACATACCGGATTTTTGATGCGTAGGTAAGGATGTGAAGCAGGCAACCAGTAGAGCAGACGATGACTATCCAGGTATGCTATCTTATAAATAGACTATCTGATAAGGGAATAGAGGCACTCGTACATATGTATATGGGTGATTGGGGAAAATGGTAAACGTAGCATTACTGAGATAGTAAAACAATATAATGGTAATATAACTAAATTGGTAACTGTAAATAAAGCCTAGGCTGATAATTGACAGTAGGATTAGGCATGTAAGAGTTATATGCCTAATAGGTTAAACTCATATCACAGGAACTATTAAATAAAATTTCTAGACTGTGATAAGTTAAAAATGACAGAGGTTGAATGAAAGACCCCTGGAGAAATCCAAAGATGGGTGACCTCATGGGAAGTGGCACGTCTTACCCATTTTCATAGAGAATAGGCAGGGGGTGTTATAACATAAGTATTAAATGAATGGTCCCTGAAGAAATCTAAGGATGGGCAACCTACAGGAAGTGGCACCTTTTGTCTGGTTCCTCTAGGAATAGGCAGGGGGTGTTACACATAGTACTTCTATTTTAACAATACTTGAACCTTTTTTACCTAGGATTTCAATGCAATAAATACTTAATTTCTCATCTCACAAGACACAACATAATAAAGAGTTAATTAGAGAGACTTTTTTTTTTAATTCTAAGCTTTAGTTTAGAAACTTAGAGAGAATATTGAGAGAAATTAAATTCAAGAGTGATATTATTGAGTTGAAGGAAAAATTGAGAGTGTTCATGGTGTTCGAAAGGTGATTCTTAATCGTTTAATATTCAATCCTTCCAAGTCTTCTTAGCAAGCCTCGAAAACATTTTTTAGCTCAATTTGGGGGTACAATTCTATCTTAAAGTTGTTACAAACATGATTTTATAATTTTAAATGCATGATTTTGATGAATTTAACATGATCATAATTTTACTGTAATTAAATTCAATGTTTCATCATGCTATAATCTTATATATATATGCATGTTGTATATCAAAATTATGTTTATTCCATAACGTACAATAATAACATGGTATTTTCGTGCATTAAGATTATTAAAATCTCATCGTAAAACTTGTTTTACTTATGGCATAATAATGTTACATATTATAAAAGTAGATTCATTTATATGCATAATATTTGTTATAAACTTTATATAATATTTTTAGTCTGTTTTATTTGTGATTTATCATTTAAATTCTTTATTATGCATGTCATTTTATTTTATTGCATTGCATTAGAGAGCATGAGCACTAATATGTGTTATAGAGGTTGTAAATAGATTATCGGACTCATATAGTTAATAAGTGCTAAGCCAAGTTCTTTGAAGATCATTGTATTAGCCCTTGATTGATGTGTTAGTTCTCGGTCTGCATCGAGTGACAACTCATGACCCTAGTCACGAGCTTGTGTGTTCACACTCTTGATAGTATGACATATAGAGATAATATTTTACTAAGTGATGCTAAAAAAAACTCTAATAGAAAGACTCAAGGTATGCTTCTTTTAATTTGATACTTGTTTTTTTTGTTTACATAGAAAATTCTCAATTTAAAATAGAAATTTAAATATTCTATTTAATAAATTTAATAATTTAAATAGACAAATATTCTATCTAGTAAGAGATCTTACAAATATGTATTACCTTAGTATGAGAAATCTAGTTTTTCAATACCTTTTAATGTTCTTAAAAGTGTGATGACTATTCCAAATATTACAAAAATCTTTTAATTTCTTATTTACTAATATTTTTTATTTAATAAATTATCATTCAATGTCTTTGAATGTCTAACCTATTGCAATGTAAAAAAAAATTAAATGTGAATGGAGAGAAATAATATTAATAGTTCAAATAAAAATAATTTTTTAATAAAAATTTAATATAATGATAAATATATTTTAGTTCAAAAGAAATTTGTCTCATGTCGTACTTTTGTAAATAATATAGATGATGGTAAAATATTTTGTAAATAAAACAAATTCAAATAAGCAAATATAAAAAGTAGAGTGAGAAATATGTATTCTTTTATTATTATTGTGTATTTTGAATAATACATGGTAAGTATACATATGAAAAGAGAAGCCATCTTAGATAGACTTTAAATAGAATAAAAAGACCAAATAGACTTAGAGTCAATAAAAAAATAGTGACTTAAAATCTATATAAAAGTAGTCATCCACTTACATTATATCATAACACTTCCTCTTAGAAGACTATATTATGAATACGCCTCATTAAGACCTTGTTAAGAAAAACCCAATGGGATGAAAACTTAATGAAGGAAAACGAATAAAATATTCATAGGTAAATTACTTTCCGTTAAAAATATAACTGATCACAATAAGCCTTCTGACTAATGCATTCTAATGTTATCCTCATGCCTTTTGAAAATTAAATTTGGCATTGCCTTTTTGAACAAATCTGCTTAGTTATCACTTGAATGAACTTTACAAATATTGATTTGTCCTTCTTTCATGTTTCATAAGTGAAAAAGTATTTATAATATATGTTTGGTCCTAACACCTTTAATATAGCCACATTTGATCTATGCAAAAGTTGCATGCTATATTACATTATGTAATGGTTTTAGCTTGCTTTCCATCTCTAATCCACGTGCTCCTTTGATGTGTTGAGTTATGGTTCTTAACCATATGCATATACAGCATGCTTCATGAGCAAATAATATTTCTGAATTGTTGGATATGGCTAGTAATATCGCTGAGCTATATACCCAATACATTTGGAACTTTTAGTGCCTAAACTACGAGTCCATAAACATTATATTTAACTAATAAATCTAGTCTAGCCTTAATTATTCTTTTTTCTTTAGCCAATTACTGCATAATCGACATTTTTATATAACTTGAGACTTAGATTCATTATTATTGATCATATCATAAACAAATATTATACAATATTTTCATCTTTTTTCAATTTTTTTGGATTTAATAAAATACCATAACTTGATGATATCGAAACCACTTCTTGGGTTACTTCTCTAGAAATATGAAAATATTGATATATGTTGCTTTTAACCTCTTTTGGAGTATCACACTTTGAAAATTTTTCTTTTCATTCTTTCAAAAAATAGTAAATTTTGCACCAATAAATTTATCATGCTTCCAGCATAATTTAGATTAATTAATTACTAAACTTACAAGATTTCCTTCAAAGACAATCAATAACGTATGATTATGTCCATTTAACTTTTTCCTTACAATAACTCATACCATCAAATTTAGGTCTTTATACACATCCACAACCAATGAAATGTATAATGATTCCCCTTATATGTCCATTATCAAATATGTACCTTGTTAAAATCTTACTAAAAAAATCTTGTAAGATAATAACCTAATGAAGGAAAAGAGTACACGATATGAATAATACACATAGATCAGTTGGCACATTAAAAACCTTACCAGGCAAACACAATGGGACAAAAATCTTAATTAAAAGAAAAAAAAAAGTACAGCATACATTTTTCCCCCAAATTATAAAAACAATTCACATATTTAAGATTATATATAAAAATTCTAAAAATAAATCACATATCTTCTGGATCTGTAAATCATATATCTTCTGGATATTATAAATACTTATCCTCTATATATGTTATTTTATCAAACCTGAAGATTCATTATAATGTATTAATGCATTAATTAAAGAACACGCACAGAAGGCTTATTTTGTAAGACCACATGATGTGGTTATACCTTTACATGCATTTACAATTTCGTGTCCATATTTTTCCACTTTTTTAAATGGAGATTTTAAAAAATTTTAATCAATATAGTAATGTGTACTGTAAATACTTAACCATATAGTTCTTGAATGATTTATTTTCACCAATCTCATCATTTCTCTTTCACTTCTAGTGGTGAGACTATTAGCATCTTCTACTTCTAGTGGTGAGATTATTATTAAAACTACATTAATAATTTCTCAAAAATGTCATTCATATGATTATAATTAAGTGTTGCTATATTCAATTCAGGGAATAAGCAAATTCAATACAACAAATTTCATGATATATATGTAATATAATCATCAAATAATAACTATTAAAAGCATATACATTAACTTATTCAATTATGTATAAATCATTACTTAAGACAAATATGCTGAAAGATAGTTCAAGCATTGAAAAGACAACTAAAGGTTACCCAAATTATGCATAATTCTAACTAATAACTTTATGATTACCTTATGTATGCATAAAATGTGTTAATAGGAATTAATAATGTATGGTACTTCAGGACCAAGAAAAATTATAAGGTAGAAAGCAAACCATTTCGATACTCAATGAATTAAGAAAATACATATTTACTCAGTTGTAAAATTTTCAAACAACTGATTAGTATTTGACTTGCAAGTTGAGATAAACTTTGATTTCCAAAATATATCATTCTTCAAAATCTTTTATTAAATAATGAATGACTTTTATCTCTTTAAGAATTTCAATAATATTTAAATCATGAACGGATTATGATCTTAATTCATATGAAATTTGTATTAAATAAAGTTTTAAGAATATTTATATGTTTTTAGCATTATAAATTCTTCAAGGATTTTCACATAAATTTACTATCAACTGAGTCATGTAAATAGGCTTTCAATATATACTTAATAGGTATCCATATTTGAGCATTCAGACTATAGGTCCAAAATATTCATATTTAAAGATGAACTACAATTCTACTTGAATCATGTCTTTTCAATTTTTTTGCCATCAATAAATTTAGTTTTAAAATCTTCACTTTATTAAAATACATCAACATTAATATTATATGCAGATATATTACAACTATATTTTTCGATTTCTTTCAATAACATAACATAGATCTCTTCGTATTTTTCAAGTACTTAAACCACTTGTAAGATTTTTAAATTTTAGTTATTTCTTAGATCTCTTTAAGAGTGCCTACCTCTGTAATATTATCATCTTAACTTTTGATCCTTACTTTTTTCAAGGGTTTTTTTTTTAACCGATAATTAGCCTTGCATAACATATTGTCGTACTAGAACATTTCTTTAAATCGGACATTTTGTAGCATCTATAAATAAGATTTAGTAAATTTTATAAATCAATAAAATACATTTTGCAATATAATCGATGATTTTTTAAACTTTTGATTCTCAATATAAAACTTCTAGTTCATAATATAAAAATCTATTGAACTTTTGATTCATGAAAATGCATTTTTATTATTCTATTTTCAACTAATTATCTCTTCTACTAATGTTTGTAAAACTTTCAATCAAAATTATAATTTCTAAATAAACATTAATTGTAATAGAGAACATTTATTATCTTTAATGGCATAATACATGATCCCATTTAAAAATGAGAGTTTGTTCTCGTAAAAATTGTCTATCAATTAATTAGAGGCATTCACTAATTTGCTAGAGTTTTGAGTATAAACATGAACAACAAGCTCTTAAATTTCAATTAATACAACAATTATTTCAAGCCTACAACATAAATATCACTAGCATTATTAAGAAAAACTATCTTGAACACGTATAATATGAAAATTATGCGCTTAATTGAATAATCTCACAAACTACAAGGTGTGAGTTCATAATAAATACACGTATGACCATTTTATAAATACATCTATCAAATCACATAAAATTCAAATGGTTCACATGGCGGATATTGGGCTCACATTATTAATTTTATGAACTCCATAGTGAATGGAATTCAGTCTATTAGCTAGTGACATTTTAATATTTAACAAATAGCACTATGAAATTTTCTTAAACTAAAAAATCTTTTAGTTTTTTATGCACATGAATTCTCAATAATTAATGCATTATAAGTTTAGGACGATCGAATTGGCCAATACCATATAATTGTTTGTATTTCAATTTGTAAACTTTAAGTTTACATACAAAATTAGTATCAATAAATAAACTTCAAGTTTACATACAAAATTTGTGACAATAAATAAATTTTAAGTCTACTAATATTACCACCATTCAGTAAATTTCAAGTTTATCAATATTTATATCAGAATAGTTTTAAATAATTTTCAAGATTATATTATTTTACTCAATATAAATTTCTATATAAAAATATTCCAATACATCTTAGTTCAATCTCAAATTGATATTCATTAGTGCGAATATCTTTGAACATCAATAAAATTTTTTGCACATATTTATAATAATTTATATTCAAATAATAATATTGTGACTCTTCTAAAAATTTTAAATAATTTTGCATAATATTAAAAAGTATACACATCATAAACATTACCAGTAAACTACTTCGAATAAAATAAAAATATTCAATAGATCCAAAAATATATGCAATTGACAAGTAAATACGAAAATCAATATGCAAAATGATAAAAATTGACATAAAATATTTGTTTAAAATCAATAAAAATACTCAAAAAAAATACAATTCTAATTTATAACTACGACATGTTATATTATATGTACTTTGCATGTTTATGCTATGAGCTAATATATAAAATATAATAAAAATTAAAAAGATAATCTTACAAATTAAAAATTTTAAATCATAATCAAGCACGACTTATTTTCTTAAGTCGCTGATAATTTTTTTTAAATATAATAATCAACACAATATAAATACAAATAAATAAAAGTAAAACTTTAAAATTAATTCTTAAAATTTAAGTAAAAAAAATGTTGTGCTTAGAAAATAATAAAAAAAGAACTAACTCTACATATGGCCGAACTTAGGCCTTAATATTTTCTTTGATAAATAATAAAGCTTTTGTTTATAACTATTAATAACGGGAAATCAATTATGTTTACACAATTTTCCTTCTGTAACATGTATTTGACAACATTTACTCACTCCAAGGAAGAAAAAATTTCACCAAATATATATATATATATATATAATTTTTTTAAATTAAAAATCTTTTCATCAAGTCAAACTGTAATATATTATCGACTATCTAATAATTTTTATAAAAATTTGATTGTACTAATTATATACTGTAAATAAATAAATTTAAAAAAAATATAGAGAGTAATTGAAAAATATATATTATTTTATTATTATATTATTATTGTGTCTTCTATCTAAATAATCTAGTGTATGTATATATAGAAAAAAAAAAGCCATACTAAATAGACTTTGAATAAAATAAAAAGAGTAAATAAACATAAAATCTATCTAAATATAATAATTTAAAATCTATTTAAAAATAATTATCCATTTATATTATATCATACAAAATAAGAAATATGTAATAAATCATTCTCTTAAATCTAAAAACGGATGTTTAGAATGGAAAAAAATTAGAATGAATATTTAAGTGAAGAAGATAAATTTTTTTTTCATTTTAAACCTCTTTTTTTTTATTTTTTGGCATATAAGTTAAATGGCAAATTATAGATTTAAGTCTGAACTATCACATATATTTCATTTAGATTTCTATCATTTAGAACGTTACAAATTAATATCTATAATTTTAAAATTATTGTAAATCTAATCATCTATTAATTATTTTATTAAATTTAACAAAATATACTGACATGATTATTTGGATCCATAATTACTAACTTGGAAAGTATATGCCTATGTAGCAGCCACATATTTTATTTTATCTATTTTTTACATAATAAATATTTATATGTTTAAATTTAATAGCACATGTTTTAGTTCAATTAAATATTTCTATGCAAAAAATAAAAAAAACAAAAAATAAGATAATAAAGAGAAAATATTATTTAAATCAAAAATATCAATTTACACATTTTAGATTATTTATTTTTTAAAAAATATTGTTACTATTTTATAGTAAAAAAAATCTAAACAAATAAATTGGTGGGTAAAAAATTATTATATATATTTTTTTGTAATTAAGTAATTTTTTTTTATATATAGGCATGTGAGTTTTTAATTATATAGATGTTATTTGTTTTCTTATACATGTTATTTATTTTTTCTATATAATTATAAGTCGATAACTTAATATTTAAATTTTAAAAATTTTATATTTATTTAAATTTTTTATATTATATAGTAAATAATATTTTTGTCAAAAAATAAACAATATAAAATGTGTAAATTGTAATTTTTTTTAAAATATGTAAATTGTAATTTTAATTTAACTAACATTTTCTCTTTATTATCTCATTTTTATTTTATTTATTTTTTACACAGAAATTTTAATTGAACTAAAAATAAATGCTATTAAATTTCAATTTATTAATATTTGTCAAGTAAAAAATGAATAAAATAAAATATATGATAACTATATGTACACATACTTATCAAATCAATAATTATAGAGTCCAAAACAACCATATTAGCATGTTTTGTTAAATATAATAAAATAATAAACGAAAAGCTAGATTTGCAATAAACTTAAAATTATAAATACCAATTTGTAATGTTTCAAACGATAGGAATCAAAGTAAAATATAGGTGATAATTCATATCTAAATCTGTAATTTGTTCTAAGTTAAAATTAGGAGTGAGCAAAATCCGAACCTACTCGAACACATACCTTATAATACCACAAGTGTGAATGACATCATTTTGAACATTTTTTAAATTAATTAAACGATATTGTATCAATAAAAATTTTAAAAATATAAAGTCAAATTTTTCATATCAAAGTTCGATTTATTTTGAATTTTTCAATTAAAATCCCAAATCATAATTAAGATTAATTAAGATTTAAAGTAAAAAAAAAATTAAATTCTGATTAATTCGGATCCTATTGCTTAGAGTCAGGTCCAAATCATGCTCACCTTTAGGCAAAATTCATTTCAAAGAAATAATATAAAAGAAATTGTTAAATTTTATTTTTCTAATTATTAGATTAAAAAAAGGAAGAAAGGGTAATGATTATAGTTGAAAACGTGCACCATGTCATGAATCAAAGTAGGCAATTCCTTGGATTTAGCGAGGCTTACTTAAGAAGATTAAATTATGAATAATGATTGTGGAAAAAAGGTAGGAACAATAAAGGAGTTGGTAATTAATTATTCATAGATACTTTTATAAAATATAATAAAAAAGATAGTTTCTTTTTTGACAAATTTTTCAAGAAAAATATATTTTGAATTTCGTATTATTGATCCAACGATTGATATGCATGTAAATAAAAATGAATAATTGAATTTAAATTTGAAAAATTCAATTATTTTCTGTATCTTATTCGTCATTTAAAGAAGAATCACTTTTTCTTTTAATTAAAGCTACACATATTAAGTGAATATTTCATTTTTCTTGATATATGCTTTTAACCTGGATCTAATTTATTCTCAAATTTCTCTATTGTTATAGTATTAATAATTGATAATGAGTCCAAAGAGTTATTGGGTTTTTAAAATTATGATGATAATTATTCTATATTTGTGACAATATATAAGAAATAATTAAATTAGATATTGATATTTATTTATATGAAGGGTGCTATTTACTTTTTTTTTTCTATTTTTAAGTGCTATTTACTTTTTTTCTATTTCTTCTCTATTATATTTTCATTATTTGCATGATGAAACTAAAAAATATAAATTTTTAATTCATTTAAACAAATGTCATTTAATGGATGAAAAAGTTAAGTGAAAATGTAAAAAGAAAAAAAAAAGTATTTAACATTTTTCCTATTAAATTAATTGAAGTAAAAGTGCGAATTTTTTATTTTTATTTTATTTATTCAATTATCAAACTCTTTTTTACTTTCTCATATCCTTAAAAAAATATAAGAAAGAGAATAATGCAATACAGGGATGATTTGATGATTATATTGATAATTAATTTTTATTTAATCACTAGTTTTAATTGTAACTTTAAATTATTTTCAACATTTCTTATGATTTTAAGACTTAATTTAAAATATATTTGCATGAAACTAAAGCATTCATACTAATTTTTTTATTATAGAGTTATATGATATATTATTCTGATAATAGGTACGTGTAAAAAATAAAAGCAGTGTTTTGGCATTTCATTTTTTTGTTAATTTGAAATTCTAATTAAAAATTCGCTTATGATATAATAGATAACAGGCTTTGGTATTTGCATGAAAAAATTAGACAAAACTTTAATGGCAAAAACTACTTTTATAGTTTTTTTTTAAATATTTAATCTCTCAACTATAACTACGTTATATTAGATGCCTCGAATTTTTTTTTGACAAAAAATTTAATTCTTGAATTATTTTCCTTCAGGCACAACTGAATTATTATTCACTTTCATTTATATATGCGAGGAAATAATCTTGTAGTAAAAAATAATAATTAAATGACTCACGTGGTAGTAAAATAATAATTAAACAGCTCGATATAAAGCAATAAAAATTGCTTTTTGCCTACTTTTTATTTTAGTTTCGTGTCGATATTTGACTAAATATTAGGTGGACTTTTCGAAATGTTTCATGGCCCTCACAGCACATGATACATAATTTATTTATTCGCAGGGTCGGAACCACTAAAGTGGATTTGGGTCCACTTTTTCAAACTTTTACCGATATATATATATATTACTTTTTAAAAAATTTATTTGTAAATAATTTGGCTCTTAAAATTATTTTTAGCTCTTTGGTTATCAATAATTTTTAATCTGGGTCCACTAATTTCGCATGCATGTGCAATGCACGTGATACATAATTTATTTATTTTTTTAATTATTTTTTATAAAAAAATATAAAAACTTAAATTTTATATAATTTATTTATTTTTTAATTATTTTTATAAAAAATAAGAATTCAAATTTTAGATTTTTTAACACATTGCGATCAATTTTAACATTGATATATTCACAAAGGACTTTATAATTATTAATGGGTGAAGAACATTAAATGTAGAGTAAGATATTATATTGAAATCTCATTATATATTCTCAATTCAATTAGATAAGAACATGGGTTAACTAAAACATATTTTCGCAAATAAATTTGATAAATCACTTGATTTTTCAAATAAATTTGTTCACTCTGTTAAATGTAAAAATCATACAATTACTACAAATTAAGAATAGCAGGACTTGAATTTTTCTACTAAAAATATTTTTTTTTTACATTGCTCCAAATTTAGGAAAAA
>CANXYI011039139.1:0-10457 GCA_948208565.1 Hura crepitans
AATGATGATGATGATGATGATGATGATGATAATAATAATAATAATAATAATAATAATAATAATAATAATAATAATAATAATAATAATAATAATAATAATAATTTTATTTTCTTGTCTTATTAATTCAATTATAAATTTCACGACATAGTCCTAATTTTTATAATTTTTTTTTCTATTCACCATTTACTGTCACCATTTATTATATTTATTTTATTTTTCAAGCCCAACTAGAAAGATGACACTTTAAAACACTGGATTATAAGGGAAATCTAGACTGTGTAGTGGCCCACATTTTAGACCCTGATGGCTACACTGACCTAGTGTAGTGGCCCATATTTAGACCTTGACTGCTGCACCAGCATAGTGCAGTGGCCTATCATAAGACCTCGATAGGTGCACTTACCCTACATAGTGTAATAGCCCATAACTGGACCTCAGTTGCTGCACCAACATTGTGTAGTGGCCTATCTTAAGACCCCGACGGTTGTACCTACCTAGTGCAGTGGTCCCACATGAGAATCGATGTGGCTGTACCCACATAGTGTTGTGGCCAACATTATGACCTTTACAGCTACACCCGCCATCATAATCATCAAAATAATAGCCTTGGAAGCACAAAGTCTCTAACAACTGCTAATCCCTAGTTGACTGGTTAACCCATCTAGTGGGTGTCTAACTAATGGGCCAACTGTCTATTAATTAATTAATTCATTTACTGTTCATTTATTCTATTTATTTTTAAATTATTAGGACACATATATTAACCAATTTCATCTACTCAATTTTCACTAGACAGTTACAAGTCATTATTTTTACTAGACAGTTATAGGTCAATTTATGAAAATGTCACTGTTCATTTGGTCATTTTTTCACTATTCAATTGGCCATTTCTCATTTTTTTCCATGGCCTCATGCCATCACCTACCATGCCATTATGTCTTACATCATGAGACACATTTATCATCTTATTGCCACATTATGTATGTTATAAATTCTTCATCTAAATAAGTCATATAATGCCCAAATTCATATATTCCATTATATGCCATATAATATTCATTATTTCACATTATGTGTACATTTTTCCCTTATCAATTTCTTATCATATCACATCCACACAACATGTCCCATATTATCACAGATAACCATATCCATGTACCATGCCATTATTATACATATATTTTCACATGCCATGTTCCCTTTTATGTCACACATGTTATTACCATCATGTTACGTCATGCTTGACATCATGTACACATGTCATGCGTATATGCACATGCCATGACATATATGACATACATATATCATGCATTTTCACATACTTTTCACATCTGAAACACATCTATATCATCATTATCACATCTAATTCACATTATAGCATGCTTATTACACAATGCTTGAACTAAAACTTCTATACATATGTTTCTGCATGTAAACATGCATACACATGTTGGCATGCATCTATTGTATTAAATTCATATACCTAAAGTATTTCTACACCTCTTTCCACCTTTCTAAGGCTTTGTTTGCCTTGGTTCTTCACAATCATTCCTTGAACCTACATAATGGAACTCTATCTTTAAAAATTCATATAAAATCATAGAAAGCTCCAAATAGAAATCTATAAACATGGAATTCTTAGAATTTCAAGAAGTATAAGAACCTAAAATAAAAACTAATAAAAGAGCACTTACACTAAAAAAATGGCACTATTCACTTTATACATAAATCTTCCAAAAGTGAGCTTTTTAGGTGATTTCAGGGGTAGAAATGAAATCTAGAGGTTATAGAGGTCAATTTCCATATAAGACTTGTAAGATTTGGTGTGGGTATAAAGAAAAAATGGAGGGAAAGCTTTCTTAGAAGATTGCATGATTTTTAGGGCTTTCTAAAGGTTGAAGATGGCTTCCTCACATATGTAAAATGATGTGCATGTGCAGGGAGCCCTTATATATTAGTTATGGGTGTGTTAGATCGTGACACGTGGCAATCTAACAGCCCACAAAAATCATATTTCACTTTAAACTTTGGAAAATTTTTAAAATTATTGTAAACTTCTAAAAAAGTCATTTTTGTTTTAAAAATCCTTGATTAGGCTCAATTACAGCCTCACAAAATTTCAAGCCTAAACTCTAATGGCAAGTGGGTGTACTATTCACTTGCTATAATAAGAAATTTCAAAAAAATATCAAACGGCCTCAGAAAATTAAAATTCCTTCACCAGTTAAAATGCATGGAAATGATGTAGAAGTCATATTAATGTTATAATGCCAATATGTGCATTATGATGTAAAAATGGGTAATTATATGAAAATGCCTAATTAGTGGTATTAATGGATTTAATCATGTTAATTAGTAATTGTGATAATTATTGATGAAATTGAAATGGTAAATACGTGTATGGATGTATACATTGCTTGATGTACGTAGAATATGTACATTATGTAATTATATATGAATGACAATACCTTAAACACATGTTTTATGAGATCTTGGATGTATATTGAGTAAATAATGGACTTTGAAATGAATAGATGCCTTGTAGATAGATGTATGGCCGAATAAACATAAAGGCATGCATGTGTATGTATGAGTTGATAATACATGTTAGAGATGTTATATGCTTATGTATGGGTTTGTATGTATGAATTGGCATAAATTGAGTCATTGTATGATGAATACATATTGGATGATGAGGCATGAGGCTTGGTGGCCAAATGGTCTATTGAAGTACCTATAGGTATGTATGATTGACATTAGGTACATAAAGGTGATATACGAGAAAATGATGACAATTATTCTTAAATGTGTGGGGTAAGATGTATAAGATAGATGAATACATGTATGAACATTTATGATGTATTAGCTGATGGCCTAATGACATGCATATAAAAGTATAACCTTAAATTTATGCTTGTTAAGGGAAATGTATGAACACAAAAAAATGATAATATGTAAGAATGTTATAAACATGGTGCCTAAGGTCAAATAATGCATAAGTAATACACATATGTTAAGTAGCCGAATGTCTAGTATGCTTGTAATTGTGTGATATACATATAAAGTATGGATTGAATGATGAATTTCAAATAATTAAAGCACTCATAATGTAAATTAAGGCATAATGCAATGTGATTGTGATGGATATTAAGATTATACAAGGTTTCATGGTCGAATGGTCATATATATGGCAATAATATGCTTGATACATATTATGTGCTTATAAGAGGCATTACACTATCATGTAATGCCATGATGCATATTATTATGAGATTTGAGCATAATGCATCTCAAATGAGTTTATGTAAGTATATGGATGAATATGGCAATTTCATGAAGTAAAGAAATAAATGATGATTATAAGAGGAAATGTAATGTTATTAATGTGTAATGTATGTGTATTGATATATGGTTTCAAAATGTGGTTAATTACAGGATATAATATGCTTGATCACTAAAATAAGGCTTATGGCATAATTTTATAGTTTAGCCATTTGTTGGATAAACCAAAGTAATTAAAATCTATGTTAAGATTAAATTAAGGTGGTGCAACTAAAAGTAAACTATTAATAGCCCACATGAGAAATAACCTAGTATGGATAGGTTGACTGGTCAACTAGGGAGTTTTATAGTAGCTATTAGGATACCTTGCTGCCTTGATGTGTTTGGTCCATGGGTCTACTAAATGTCTAACCCATAGGCTTGTATTTTTAATATTCAAATCTATATGGGTGCAGCCACTGCTAAGGTCTAATAAGGCATTGCATATGTCTTATGCTGGTGTAATAGTCATTAAGGTCTAGGAGGGCTACTGCACACTTATGCTAGTGTAGCAGTCATAAGGTCTATAATGTGGGCCATTGCACACCATGATCCTATTATCCATAGGATATTTGTTTTACTCTAAAATGGGTTTAATAAAGCAAGTTAATGGAACTTAATCATATAATACATGATTATATGGTTGAGTCATGGATGTATGTATATTTCATAACCTATGATGGGCTAAATGAATGACTTATTTTATGTTAATGTCATAATCCATGCTATGGTTGATGTGGCATATAATTTGATATAATGAATTATCATATTTGTGTATATTTTGTATGTTGATATAATGGCATAAATGCATAAGTTAGTTTAACTACACCACTAAGCTATTGCTTAGTGTATCATTTATTTTATAATACGCAGGTAAAGAGATAGTTTCAGCACAAGTCTCGGGACTTCATGATTATCAAGAGAAGATTGCTTCTTTTGATATAATTTTAGATTATCTAGAATTATGTGATATTAAGGGGATAATGGGCCTAAACTATATATAATGTAATCTTTTTGGATTTTATGGTTTGTAAAGTATTTTAAAGTTGATTTATATTATTTATGTTGTATGATATCTCTTTTTGAGGTTAAGATCAATATGTTTGTGTTGCTCTGTGCTATTAGAGTGATTAGAGGATCACAAAATTTAGGGAAATGATTAAAAATGATTATAGCAGTGTTGTTTTGATGTGCATATTACTATTCATTTTTGGGATAGTGTCTTGGTACAGTCATTATGCTGTCAAATTTTTGGCATTAGGATTTTCAAAAGTGAATTATGACAAGGTTTTTGATAATTTGTATTTTTTAAGATAATTATTTATAAAAGATGTTTTAAACACATGGTTAAGAATAATAGATGGTTAAGTTCAAATAATGCGTTTGTGTGCGCACTCTTTAGTCGGGCTCGGTGACTAGACCTGGTAAAGGGTATCACACCTTAACACCTGTATATTGGTTGGAAGGAGATGAATTTTAGTGGATGGAAAGAGATGAAAGATAGATGTTTTGTTCACTTTCAAGTAGGTAAGTTGATCCCAAATCAAGCTGTTTTTATGAAGTTATTTGAGGTGTAGAAATGGATTTATGGAATTATATGTTGAGGTTTTATGTATAATAATATTTTTGATGACTTTTATTTAAGGGAATGGTTATAGAAGTTTGAGGATTTAAAGGTCTAATGGTGAAAAAGAGTGATGAAAGGGAAATTGAAAAGAATAGAATGAATTTTATAAGGAGAAAAGCTTATATACTAGGTATATGTATTTTAAACTATGATTAATGGATTTTTTATGGTTTATGTGAGGTATGGTTGATATATTATTGTGGATGGATAAAATATGTGGATGGGATTAATATAAGATTTATATTAAGATATTTAGGAGTAATGAAAATAAAGAAAAGCAGGAATGTAATTTAGTTGGTATGAGTTTACATTATTTAGGGAATTTTAAAAATTATGTATTATGGAAGTTATTAGTTTGGCTTAAATGCTTAGTTATAGTAGAAACAAATGTTAAAAGATATAATTAGGATTTAAAGGAACTATGTTAAAATAGTTAAAATGATGAAACAAAATAGGAAGGAGGAAGAGCCAAGTATGGCCAAAATGTGTACATTAAGTATATTAGCCATTTTATGTTAATAAGGTATATAGTGTAATTAAATTGTATATATGAATAAAAAATTGATGTAGAAAATAGATAGGCTAAATATTTAAGAATTAGTATTATACACACACACACACACACACACACACACACACACACACACACACACGTATATGTATATGTATATACACACACACATGCATGATAATAGGATAAGAAATGATACATGATAAATAATAATATAAATAAATTAATTGAATTGGAGTAAGTTAATTGAAGAAAATAATAGGTAAATAAATAATTATAAGTAATTAATATGAGATGAGCATATAGAAATGTAAGGAAAATATAAGTGGATAAAAGAATAAGGAATTAAAAGAGTTAAATTACATAGGAATAAAATTGAATTAATTCTAAACATGTAACTGAGGAATTAAGGATTTAACTAAGGGAAAAACAATAATAAGAATTATAAGAATATGTGTAATTAATTATATAATTAAGTTAACATATAATAGATATATTAAGACACATGTGCATATAAACATAAAAGTCTAATTACATAAGAGAAATTAATTATGCGTAATAAATAGAAGACATAAACATATAGGTAAATGTATGTAAAATATTGTGATAAAAATAATGATGATAATAATAGTAATAATATCAATGATCACATCAACGAAAGAAAGGAATATAAAATAAGTGAAATAAATTATATTTGAGAAATTAAATCAAGGTAAAGTATATAAGAATGGTTCAATGGAAGTTAAAGTGAAAGTAAGTATATGAAGAGAGAAGTTAAATGGTTTAATTAAATGAAATAGAAACGTATTTACATACATAAAATTGTTATAATAGTAATAATAAAGACATGAAGAACTATTGAACACATTCTAAATAAATAAAGAGTATGTGATGAATATTTAAATATATGAACAAAAAGGGATTTTGCATAACACAAATGACAATATCAAATAAAAGACATAAAATAAATTAAATAGATTATAGTTAAGGGAATTGGATAAAATGGAATATATATAACTAATTAATATGAGTTAAAGTATAAATTATTATATAGGAAAATAAATTATAGGTATTAAATTAATTAAAATAAAATATATAATTGTTGCAAATTATAACCTTTAATTACTAAAAATAATAGAAATAAGAGAAGATGATAAATAAGCTATAAGAAGGATTTCAAAATGAATATTTGAGACATTAGTAATAATTGGAATAAACAATTAATATCATAAGAAATTAAAGACATTAACTAAGTATGAAAATTTATAATTAAAGTGATAAATAATGTATAAGTAGCATGTAAAAAAATGAAAAGTAATAATATAAAGTTAAAAAGATTGATTTAAGGACATTAACATGAAAACCTCATAGGTAATTAAGGGAACGAAGAAACAACAATTCATGGAATGTAAGTAGTAAAATATAATAATAATGCAAGTGACGAATAATATGGCTACGAACGAAACTGGAGCATTAATATGATTAAGAATAATTGAGAGAAAAAGTATACTACGATGATAATTATGAAGGCTATACTTATGTGATGTTAATGTTTATTATAAGTATGATTCAATTCTTTATGATTTCTAAATGCTATGGAAATGAAGGGAAAACAAAATGTAATAAGAATTAAGGATGGCCCATATGAGTTAGTCAACCTACAATATATGTAAACTGGTTAACTAAGGAGTTTGCAGCTACTAGGACACTTTGGTGTCACTTTCATATAAGTGCACCCATCATAAGGTCCATATGGGCCACCGCACACCTTTATGTTGTACATTGATGATATATTTTATTCATGTAGGCACAGCCACCGTAAGGTCCATGAGGGCCACTGCACACTTCCTTACAGGTGTAACCATTATGAGGTCCATGAGGGCCACTGCACACTTTCATTTGGGTGCAGCTGCTGTAAGGTCCATGAGGGCTATTGCACACTCTTATGCTAGTGTAGCAGTCGGGAGGCCTAAAATGTAGGCCACTACACAGGGTTGAGATCCCATTATCCAGTATTAGGAATTGAGTCAGTCCAGCATGGGCCAAGAGAAGTAACATCTAAAGTAAAGATACATGAACGATTTAAAGATAATTTAATACATATAAAAGAGAATTGGAAAATGAATATTATAGTGATAAATTATAGGTAGTGACCCTAAGTAAATTATATGTAACTATAATAACTCATATTGTTGCATATGAACTCTATAAATAAAGAACTATAAAATAAGCATATGAATATAGCAAATTATTACATAAGATACCATTAAGGACTCCAAAAAGTTAAGAATACTAGGAGTTAATTGTTATAAGCTACATAACAAAAAGAACACTAGGAGTTAATTGTCATAGGTTACACGACAAAAATGTATGGTACAAAATAATAAGAAGTTAGAATCATTATGCAAACTAATAGCAATAATTAGAATGAGGATTAAAGATTAGTAAATACAATAGAAGAGTGAGATATAGTAAGGTAAAAGATTTACTGTAATACCTATGATTTAAGGCTCTGTGAATAGTGTCACAGGGTTCAAAAAAGTGTGTCTAGGTTATCGGGTCATGTGTACGTGGATCGAGGTAGTGCCACTGGTCATGAAACTTCGAGGGGCTTTAAGTTGATGAAAAAGTTAAAATTTAAAAATTTAGTAGAACCAATAATTCATTTTAAGAAGTAAGGAATCCATTTATGTAATAAAAATTGTTTGAGCCGAGATTGACTCGAGATGTACCCAGACGAACCCAAAAATAGCAGAGCCTGAAGCTTAAAAATTCCATTGGATTCACTAGTGAAAGAATTTTTTAATTCTGAGGTTGTTTGCAAATTCTCAAAATTTTTGAGGTTGGCATACAAATCGAGGCAGTTTGAAAACTATCTTATTGATGGAATATAGTCACAAAAATTTATGAGTAGATAGAGGGGATTAAAATAGGAATTTTAAAATGAATGGCATATTTTTTTAAGGTCCGAGTGAATTACTATGAAGTTTTAAATTTGCCAAAAAATTGGAATGGTTCAGGACAACACTTGACATGTCAAAGTGGGCCCCACTTCATGTTAAGTGACTAAGGGGGCTTGCCAAGTGGCAAACCTCCCTTGACAAATGGATTTCCACTAGGAAGAAGGATTTTCTTCTTTCCCTTTCTCTTTGTTGTTGCCGATGCCAAGTAGAGGGAAGAACATCCATAACTTTCTCATTTCTTCACCAAATTGAGTGATTCTAATTGGTAAATTTTCTCCTGTGTGTTACCACCATGAAGAACAAGAATCAAGCTAAAAGGATTTTTTGTTTGGGAGATAAAAATCATCCAAGTTGACTAGTTTAGAGCAGTCAAGAATAGTGACCTTGAGGGGAGTTTTAGCTGATTCTCTTATTTTCCTTAGGATTTTTGGCTACCAATTAATGCTAGAACCCATCTAACATTTGTGTGATCACTTGTGTGAGGTGTTGGTGGCCATTGGAGTGTAGCTTGAAGCTTACAAAGGAAGGGAAAGCACACTATGGAAGCTAGCCAGATTGGTGTTCTTAGGGAATCAAAGGTCTTCCTTCACAAGTAAGTGAACTTCAAGCCTTTTCTTTATGTTTTAATGTGGCTAGAATGATGAATATTGGTTGGGAATGGCTGGAATGTTGAGTTTAGGATTTATTCCCCTTTGGTAATGTTGAGAAAGTGAGAACTTAGTGGCATTGGGAGTTATGTTTCAAAGAACTTGCAAAGTTAGCTTCACATGTTTGCTGATTTTGATGTGTATAGTTGTTTGGATAAGAAGTTTGCTACCTCTAATGTAAATTCAAAATTTCTTGGCATGCTAGGATGAAAATTATGGCAATTGTGAGTGGAAATCACATGAATTATGGCTTTCTTGTTGTACCCGAGAGCTACCATGATGAAGTTTTAAGAGTGATGTTTTGTAACTTAGCAATATTAGCTTAAGATTGGGTGTATATGAGTATAAATGTGTTCATGGCATGTATGTATGGATGAATATTGATCTCATGTAAAAAGGAATGGAATTTTGTGTTCGTTTTCCCTTAGTACCGGAGAGCTTGATCATGGCATGATGGCATGAAACTTAAGCTTGTTAAAATGTTAAGCAAGTGAATTATAATGGCTACCTAATTGGCATAAAATGACTATGAAATGAAATAAAGCATATGACATGTTGATATGATAAAATATACCTTGGGAATATGTCTTTGAAATGGATAAAAAGGTTGAACCAAAACATAGAGTTATGGCTTAAATAAGTACCTAAAAATTAGCTTGAAGCATGCTATGTAAATGCATCTATACTTGTGCCTATTTGGGCCAGATTTAAGACCTTTGTATGAATGGCTTTTGTGCCTATATTTTGGCCTTAGAATTGGCCTTGACAAGTTATGATTAGGGCCTATAAATGTGTTTAAAAAGATTTTAAAAATTGGGTTAAAATTGGAATTAAAACAGTCTCAAAATTGGACTTGAAAAGTAGTCGAAATGACTTGTAATTGTCCAGTTGACTAGTACCTGAACCAAAAATGTCATTGGACAAAAAGTGTTAACTTTTTGAATATGAATGCCATGATAAATCATAACATATCAAACCTTAAATTTTTCTAATATTAGAGTTAAATATTACTTTGGAATTTTTACCTGGTAGAGCCAAAATGTGGTTATACCAAACCGGCTAAAAAATAAAGTATGTGATAAAAATTTTATCTGTATGTTTTTGGAACAAAAATATTATAAGAATATTTTTGGTTAATAAATGAACTTAAAATGAGATACTTAGCCCATTAGTTAGACACCCACTTGATGAGTTGTTCGGTTAACTTAGGGTTTTGCATCTACTAGTCATCTGATGTTCAGGCAGTAACTTTATTAGTGGCTAGAGAGGTCTATAGACTGATCTCCATTATGTCACCTAGAGGTTGATGATATTTATTGGTCGTTAGGGAGGCTTACGGGCTGATCTCTATTCTGTCACCTAGTTGTTGATGATATTTATTTGTGGCT
>CANXYI011039283.1:0-24262 GCA_948208565.1 Hura crepitans
CTAGAAATTAGCCCTAGATAATCTCCTAAGATTATGTTCTAAGTTAGGAAAGGTCAACTATACAGCTCATACAATCTGTAACAGCTCATGCATTCTGTAACAATTCCCTATATGTAACATTATGAAGGTACATATACGTGAAGAATAATCAGGTAGGTTTTCTTTGAGCTAATATTGGGTAGATTCCTTACCTTTAGACAAGAATTGGATACTGGGTGAAAGTTGCATTAACTGAAAAACATTTTCACTAGCTCCGATGGCTTAAAGCAATGACTATGTATTGTCCACAATCCTCCAGTCGCATAAATTAACCACTCACTATGAGATATATTTTGAGTTGCTCAATTGAAACATGTCTTGTCATAATAGACATTCCTCCAAATATCACTGCAAGAACCTATAAAAAGTAATTTAGCAAGCATTGCCTATTATATTGATTTCCCATGCAGCCAATAGAACAAAGACAAAATTGACTTCTAAATGCAGCCAATAGAACAAAAATAAAATATGGTCTTGTCCATTCAAACATATTTGTAATAGGATTGATGCTAATGATGAGTAAGCAATTACTGGGTAACTCCTTTGTGCACTCAACAAACACATGCCTTTTTACTTTTATGATCAAAATACAAAACACAGGTGTTTGCATGGTGTGGTGAGGAAACATAAACATTAAGGCACAAGCAACATACACAACCTACTAGTTTCACATTCACAATTAGTTGATTTTTGGACAAGGATTGGTCCATAGAATGTATAAGGGAAAATAAAGGTAAATAAATAGTGATTAAGGTCAAAGAATCACTAGATTGGGATCCATCAGTGGACAAAATGGGCTGCTTACATGAACATTCAACTTGTGCTTGTGTGCAAGGCTTACAACATACATACATGACCCATGTGAGGGAATTGAAGTAATGGAATATTCCAAACCTGAATCCAAGGCCTATTTTTTGCTCTAAATGAACAAAGATTGGTGACATATATGCTATTGATTAAGTCTCTAGGATGGTTGATAAACCCACTTCTACAACACACACGTATATATGTAGCTCTTAGTAAAGTGTTGCCAAACAAAGAGCAATTATTTAGACTAAAATTTCAAGTAGATTGACCTAAAGATAATCCGAATAGCATTCATGAACTGCCCCCTACTGCAGACAAGATAGGTATTTCTTCAAAATTCAATAGCAAAAGAGAGAGAGAGAGAGAGAGAGAGAAAGGGAGAGAAGGGGCTTTCAACGTCTATCACAATTATTACGAGATAATTTTTCTATATACACTTCTTCACCTTTTACTTTTTCTTTTTCATTATCATACCAATACTTGCAAGAAAAATCTAAGCACCAAGAGAGGAATTGCCTGTGTTAATGTTTTAAAATCAAGTTGAAATGATCAAAACCTCAGTTGAACGATAAACAGTGTAAAAAGTCATACTCCAGAATCCATAAGCCACACTCCCTCGAAGACTTATAAAAGCCATCTTGTCCAATTAATGCTTATACCTACCACCATACCAAAAAGATCCTTTGAGTTTTTGCTATAAAGAAAACTATGAGTATATCGAGTCTATTTTATGATTCCAATCACTGTAATACATCACATGATGCTTATAGTGAAAAGACAACTAATGAATTTAGTAGTTTGTTACTGGTGGTAATCATTGCCTTCTAAGTTCTTTTTTCCTCTGTTACATAGGTTCAAACAGTTCTTATCAAGGAAATTGCTTCTTTTACAACCTACATCAAATAGAAACATATAGGTAAATGAGATATCACTCAAATAAGAAAAAAAAAAAAAGAAAAAGAAAATCCCATAGCACTTGAACACAATTATGATTTCAACCTCATTGGAATAAGCAGTAAGATCTTGAGTCAACTTGGCAGCCATCTTTTGATACCTATCCAATCATGAAGCCGCAAATTGTCACTAATTTTAATATGAAGACAAAAGTCATATAACAGCTGAAGCATTGGATATTCAATTCGATCATAATCTTTATCATCTTAAGGCAACTTGAAGTGGCATCTATTTTGCTCTCAATATAAACAGAAATAGGTCAATATTTTTTCCCTGCAAAATAGAACAGATCCAGACAAAGGATATGGCTGAACAGAATCCATTTTCAGAAAGTTAGGAAAGAAAATACAAGTAAATTCAATTAATAGAAAGGAAAAAAAAAGCTATAATTTTTGTTGACATTTGACAAATTCAAATTTCATTTAAACAACTTTTTACAAATTAAGCCAACAATCAGACTCAGAACAAGATGCTGCTAAATGATAAACAGCAGGAAAAAGAAAACCTCAATAGGAAAGGGTTAAAATAATAGACTTTTAATAGTATTTGGACTAGATACCAAGAACAATCATTGTATTACATTCTTTATTGAACTTGAGAAGATGTAACCAACAAAAATTACATAAACTCACCAGCCGTAAACTAGGAAGACCGCAGCCAGAATGGAGCATATGAGAATTGATGACAATGCAAGAGACCAAGATAAACACAATAAATTGATCAAAGCACCAGTCCCCCGAGAATTTGGGGAAAAAAATGAGAGAGAACAGAAAATTTAGATAATAGAATGAATGAATTATCAAAGAAAGAAAGGATCAGACAAATAAAGAATTCAAAACCTGAAGGGTATTGCGTATTATCAAATGGATATTCTTTCCAATAATATTTGAAATTTGTTGACAATCTGACCACAGCATGCTAGTCAAGCGACCAACTTCTTCAGTGTCATAGAAGTTTACATCCTAAATCAAGGAAATTATCATCAGAAAAAGAAAAAACCTTTATTTTAGTCGAGGCTAGTGGCTGCTCAAGTATATGGAGACCTAAAAGAAACGCAAACCTGATACATAAAAGCTGAATACAAAATTTCTTTGAAACGCTTAACCTGAACATCAGCATAATTTATCCAGAAAAATCACAAAGAAGAGAACATCGGTGAAAGCTAAAGACGAACATAGAAACTCAGACCAAAACCCAAGAATTTGGGGGGAAAAAAGGATTTGGGGCTCTTGCCAGGATCGTATTTGCAATGACAAAGCACCCACTTCGCAAGCCACTGCTAATTCCAGAAGTCAAGCACAATATAGCCAACAAATATGCATTCTTATAGAAAGCAGTGGCCTCACCGTTCTCCGCAGAAAAAATAGATGCTCCCAATATGCTTGGCATTGTTATCTCCGAAATTACAGCTGTGATTAAAGAAGCAAATGCCACAAACATAATCCACTGATATCGCCGAGCAACTTCCACATTCGAATCAGTGCTTCCTTCGCTGCAATTGAATCCCCACAGCTAATTTCACCTTCTTTATAATCTTTTAAATCCCACCAACGAAGAATCGAGCTTACATATCGAACAAAAATTTCCGAGAATTTCACATTCTCGCTGTTTTTATTAATCTGAGGTTCATAGATTTAGTCAGCTAATTCTGAAGACCGGAATTTAAAGCCGCGGTATCTTACTGTTTGAGAAATTATAGGGAATCGGAAATTGAATTGCGTAAAAGTGATGGTTCTTAAACGCAGCGTTTCGAGATTCCAAATGCAGAGAGATTGTTCCCTGCAAATACTATTTGAAGTATGGGAATAAAGATTCAGAGGAGAAATGGCCATTGAACTCCCCATTTTCAGTTGCAGCAATTTATTTCACAGTTGGGAAGGTTGGACCTTTGAAGCTATTAAAACGGCGACGTTTCGAATTTATAACGAATAGGATTCTGCCACGTTTATAGTCAAAGAACGGTCAATGCATGAAGATTAACCTAAAATGGCGATCGGATTCGAAGAGGCAGTGGAGTGAAAGTATTAATCATGGCCGAGAAAGAAACAGAGACTGAGACCCGCAAGATGAAGCCAAGGCCAATCGTGCGGCTTGGGATTTTTCTCATCTCTCACAGTCTCCTTGCTAGGTAATTCTTATTTGAATCCCTAAATTTTGAATCTATTACAGTTTTTCGTCTTCTCGATTGTTCTTTTCGCGATTTTCAGTGTCGTTTGTTGCACGGCTGGGGTTTTAGCTCTCTTACTACTGCCAGTGCTCGCAAAGAACACTTATATTTCAGAGAATGCCCTCATGCCTGGTTCGGCCACTTCAAAATTTCTTTGAAATGCGAAAGCTGTGATTGGCAGTTAATGGTTGTTATTCTTCTTTTTTTTTTTTGTTTTTTGACAGGTTCTGCAAGTTCTATGCTCTCAAATCATGACATTTCGGAAGCAAATAGGTTGGTGAAGGACTTAAGTAGCTTGAATTTGGGATCCGAGTATTCTGGCATGTACGTGTATATTTGTCTTCCAGTAGACAACATCGCATTTTTTTTGTTCCTAAATGACGTAGAACCTGCTTCAAGTGCTATGGTTTTCTCTTCTCCTTCTTTTAACTGTGTTAAGATGGGTTAAGAATACTTTAAAATAGTAATGATCCCTGAAATTGTATGCAAAAGTTGTTCATAAGATATTTTAGGCCAGGAATGAGCCAAGCTGACGTGTGTTAGAGGCTGTTCAACCGTAGTTTAGGAGTTCGGAGCTTCTATGGAGTAGGATGAGATAGATTTGTTTATCGGGTTTATAGGGCAGCTAATACATCAGTTCTTACATGTTCTACATTCTTCCATTTTCAGGTTTAGCTAGAATTTAACGTTTGTGATCTTGCTAAATGTTCTCAAGGCTTTATGATAATCCTCATTTTTCTGGATAAACTAAGCATAACTTCATTGCATAATGTTACAGCTGTGCAGATTAACTTTCCTAATTGTGTATAATTGACTTTCCCTGTGTAGGGAGATAATTAGGTGCTAATTATTAGATGACTGATAGGAATTTGTTTGTCTCTTTCCCTTTGTAACCTATATAAATTGTATATAAACCTTTAATTCTGAAGTGATTAAGCAAGATATTTTCTCCCCATAACACATAAATATGCCCCAGCCATGTCCAAGTGAATCATAGGGTGCTACTTCACTAAGTGAAAATAAATCAAAGCATCCTATATTTTATCTGTTTGTATTGGTTATTCATAACAACTTTTTATGCTTTGACTGTGAAAATGAACGTGGAGGAAATGCAATTTATGCAATATATGTTTAATTATTATTTTTTTTTTTTACAGAGAAAATCGAAGGCTTCTAGCGAGTTACATGTCAGATTTGGGTGCTGAAGTCAGTTATCACAAGTTTCATCCACAGCTCAATCTCTTTCATCCTTTGCATTTCTTCTCAAGTCCCAATAGTGGTATAATAGGAGAAAACTCTAGTTGTTCATCACATGGCATCAACATCATTGGAATAATAAGAGCACCTCGTGTTGATGGCAAGGAAGCTATTGTCTTAGTCACACCTTACAATTTTGGCAAAAGTGATTTGAGTGAAACTCTGTCTTTGAGTATTGCTTATTCTCTATTTTCCTTGCTCTCACGAGTTACATGGCTGGCCAAGGATATTATGTGGCTCATTGCTGATTCACAGTATGGTGAATATGCTTCAGTCGCATCTTGGCTAAGAGAGTATCATGCACCATTATTTTCTGGCTCCTTATGTGATGCGTGCAAAAATGGCAATAAACATAATGCATTGAAAGAGAATTCTGTTCTGCAAAGGAAGATATCTGATGATTTTAGACGTGCTGGGACCATGGCTGCCGCTCTAGTTGTAAGAGTTACGGATAGAAATGAACTGCATGATGACACTCTTAGTATCTATGCCGAGGCATCCAATGGGCAGATGCCAAACCTAGACCTTATTAATATTGTGAATTATTTAGCTGTACATAGGCAAGGTTTGCGTGTGAAGGTTCAGAGATTTTGGTCTTTACTTGATTTGAAATGGATTGAAATTTTGGGAAATGCATTTGAATTATTAGGGAAAGTGGCCAGAATCTTAAATCCCAACTGGAAATTTGGTATTCCAGCTGCAGATTACGTTGAAGGCACTGCTACACTTGCAAGTTCACTTTATTACCAGGTACTCTACTTATTTTAGTTGATTGTCATATATTCTTATCTGTCTTCTTCTCTCTTCACTTTATCAGCGGGCTGCTTCTGATTATGTGAATTAGATCAACAAGTAAGGTTTATGTTACTAACTGTTTCCTCCTTTCAGGCTCTCGGTATTCCCACTGGTCCTCATGGAGCTTTCCGCGATTTCCAAGTTGATGCAATTACTTTGGAGATTTCGCCTAAAGTTTCATCTTATAACAAAGCCAGGCGGAATGAGTTTATTTTGCGAGGTGGCAGGTCAGTACTTGTTTTTAATTTTCTTTGCTACTATCTTCCAAGCACAAAACTACCAATGCTAGATAGGTATCATTTTCCACTTAAGTCTACAGCAGCAAGTGTTATTGTGCTTTTGCCATGTGAACCCTTTTAGAGGTTAGGCATTGTTACTTTTGAATGAAAGTGTTTGTATCCCAAATCTCAATTGATAGGCACATATCTTACTTATTTCATTTTCACATCACAGATTAGTGTTTATGAGAACCTTTTAGAGATTAGGCTTTGTTATTTCTAGATGAAAGTGGTTTAGACCCCACATTCCAATCGCTGGAACATGTATCTTATTTCATTTTCATTTTGATGTGTCATTTCTTAGTGATGGCACTTGATGGAGGACCTTAATTCTCATGCAACGATGTCAGAGAGGTCTTTGAGATGTTAGAGTAGATGATTTTGTTTTTGTGTATAAATTATCAAGTAGACATCCCTTAGATGAGGCAATTACACGCCTATCATAATCATAGTAGGAATCCTGTCTCTCTTTATCCCCCGCAAGGTGACACCCCTTATTGACTCGCTCGAAACATAAGAACTTTTCAATATTATTTCATGTCCTTAAGTCCTGGCACTTCCTTTTTTCTTAGAAAGGCTGTACACAATTGACCTGCATTTCTTACCACTAAGGTAGTAAAAGGGTTATTCTGGACCAGGTTATAGGTGATTCATTCAACTAACTTACAGTCTGTTATGTCTAGGCTTAGAGAAGGTCTAGATTTAGTAACCAGTACAAAATTTAGAGTTTTAGGAAGAAGAAGAGATAAGAAATTAGAACAGTACAGCAGAGGAAATCAGTAGAAAGGAAGAGAGAGAAAGAGTGAGAGAGAGAGAATGAGAATTGTATTGCAAATGATTGAATGGTCCCCTCCTAGAAGGACAGTTACATAAAAGAAAGATAAAAAACACAGAGTGCTATCATTTTGGCGTGAGAAACCCAGGGAACACATGATTTTTCCTTGACAGCTAGCATAAAGGCCAGATAACTAACTATTTTGTCGTTTTTTTGTAATATCTATCTAATTACCCATTCTTCCTATATTACCCTTCCTCTTGTACATGACAATACCCCCTCCTTTAGAGCATTCTTGTCCCCAAGAATGATGAAACTCTAGAAACTAATGGTGGATGAAGGTGTCATCTTCCCATGTAGCTTCCATTTGATTAGGAGTTGCAGCACATGGTTATCAGCCCCTAATATTGTAGGAGTGTTGAGCACATTTTCTGGTAGTAGAGCAAACTCATCATGGACTAAGGGTGGTAGAGTAAGTTGTGGGAAGGAATTATCACCTAATTTCTTCTTGAGTTGGGATACATGAGAAAAGGGTGGATCCTTGCTAAAGAAGGTAGGTCTAGTCTGTAGGTAGCGGGTCCAATCTTCTCTGTGATGAAGAATGGACCATAGTAATGAGCTGCAAGTTTGAATGCCGCAATATTGAGCTGTCGATAGGGCTGTAGCTTCAAATACACCCAATCCCCCTCATTGAACTCCCTCTCGGATCTTCTTTTATCTTCATGTTGCTTCATGCGGTTGCGAGAAACAGAAAGTTGGTCTTTGAGATAGGAGTTCATGGCTGTTCGAGTCTGAAGGATGTCTTCAACTGCCGCAACTGAATTAGGACCCAAGGGCACTGTTGGTATAGTAGGGACGGTGCCATAAACTGCCCGAAAAGGGGACATATTTATGGCACTATGATGGCTGGTATTATACCAATATTCAGCGAGGCTCAGCCAGCAAGACCATTGTTTAGGTTTATGGAAGGTCATGCACCTCAAATAAGTTTCCAAACATCTATTAAGGCGCTCAGTTTGGCCATTGGTTTGGGGGTGGTAGGCAGGGCTAAAGAGCAGTTTGGCTTCCAATAATTCATTAATTCTTGCCAAAAGGAGCTGGTGAATACTTTATCCCTATTAGAGACAATAGAGGATGGCATCCCATGGAGTTTAAAAATATTATCTAGGAAGAGGTGGGCAACAATGGATGCGGTGAAGAGGTGAGCTAGGGGTAGGAAATGGGCCATCTTAGAGAATCTATCAACAACAACAAGAATAGTGTTGTACCCATCAAATTTAGGCAGTTTTTCTATGAAGTCCATGGAGATGACTTTCCAAATTTGGGAAGGAATGGGTAGGGGCTGAAGAAGGCTGGGGTAAACTGTAGATTCTGATTTACAACGTTGGCATGTATCACAATTTGCAGCCCATTCTTTGACATATTTCTGCATTCCAGCCCAATAAAAAGTGTGTTGGAGTCGCAATAGGGTCCCCTTAACACCAGAATGACCCCCAATAGGTGACTCATGAAAGGTTGCCAATAATTGTTGGCTAAGAGTTGTAGCCTTGCCCACCATAACTTTGCCCTCGGACCTCAGAATGCCATTAGTTGAGTGGTTTGGTGTGGATTATGGGGCAACAGATGAAGCCGCCAGAAGTTCTTGTAGCTACGGATCCCTCTCGTAAGATGCCCAGACTTCTTGAATCCATTATGGGGTGCAAGTAGAAACAGCCATTATTGCTAGTCGCAGAACAATCCCTTCGAGAAAAAGCATCAGCCACTTTGTTTTTTGAACCCTTCTTATACTAGATGGTATGGTCTAACTCGAGAAGTTTTGTGATCCCCTTGTGTTGTATGTAGTTATGCAGCCTCTGTTCAAGCAAATGCTTGATGCTTTCATGGTCGATTCGTATGACAAATGAGCTTGCTTCCAAGTAATGTCGCTACTTGGACACTTCAAAAGTTATGGCCATTAATTCCCTTTCATATGCTGATAACTGCTGATTTCGGGGACTGAGTGGCTTGGAAATGTATGCCAAGGGTTTCCCATTCTGCATGAGTACAGCTACTAATCCAGTGTT
Source organism: Hura crepitans (assembly GCA_948208565.1). Classification (NCBI taxonomy): domain Eukaryota; kingdom Viridiplantae; phylum Streptophyta; class Magnoliopsida; order Malpighiales; family Euphorbiaceae; genus Hura; species Hura crepitans. The sequence continues at coordinate 9,136 of CANXYI011039283.1, forward strand.
GCTAGCGTCACACTCTAATAGGAAGGGATGCTTGTAGCCTGGCAAAGCTAAAACGGGAGCCGTGGACAATTTGTCCTTCAATGTGACAAGCCGCATGAGCCTTTGGTCCCCAAGAAAACTGATTTTTTTTTAAAGCAAATCAGTCAATGGTTTGCTAATAATGCCATAACCAACAATAAACTTCTGATAATAGCCTGTAAGCCCCAAAAAACCGCGCAACCCTTTAAGGTTCTTTGGAATAGGCCAACTGCACATAGCCTCAATTTTGGTAGGATCAGTAGACACCCCTTTTTCGGAAATAATGTGCCCTAGGTAACTGATTTGGGACTGCCCAAATTCACTCTTGGATTCTTTGGCAAATAGTTGATGTTGTTGCAGCAATTCTAATATCAGTTGTAGATGTTGCAAGTGAAGCTCCATAGAGGTACTATAAATCAAAATATCGTCAAAGAAAGCTAATACGAATTTTCGAAGAAAGGGTTGGAATATGGTGTTCATGAGGGCTTGAAAAGTGGTTGAGGCGTAGGTCAAGCCAAATGGCACGACTAAGAACTCATAGTGGCCGCTATGTGTGCAAAATGCAGTCTTGGGAATATCATATGGCTTCATTCTGATTTGGAAGTAACCAGACCAGAGGTAGATTTTGGAAAAAATAATAGCCCCATGGAGTTCATCCAACAGATCTTCGATTAAGGGAATAGGGAACTTATCTTTTATAGTGCTGCTGTTCAATGGCATGACTAAGAACTCATAGTGGCCGCTATGTGTGCGAAACGTAGTCTTGGGAAATATCAGATGGCTTCATTCGGATTTGGAAGTAACCAGACCGGAGGTCGATTTTGGAAAAAATAACAATCCCATAGAGCTCATCCAATAGATCTTCGATTAAGGGAATAGGGAACTTATCTTTTATAGTGCTGTTGTTCAATTCTTTGTAGTCCACGCAAAACTGCCAGGTACAATCCTTTTTCTTCACCAATAGGACAGGGGAGGCATAGGGGCTATTGTTGGTCTGTATGATCTAGTTGTCTAGCATCTCAACCACTAATTTTTTAAATCTCATCCTTCTATTGGTGGGACAGGCTTGACATTGGGCTTGAGTGGAATGGAGTGATCATGACTCCGAGTTGGGGGAAGCCCTTGAGGAAGTTGGAAAATAGCAGGGAATTGGTTGAGTAGCTACTGAATGGGTTCTAGTGTTATGGGTTTAGGTTGGGGGGGTGTTTAGGGTAATGGGGGATAATGTGAGTAGCAAAATTCGGGAGGTAATGCCCTTCTACCCATTGTGAACCATTGTTAAGGGATTTAGTGGACATAATTTTCAAAGTAGCTTGCTCATTCAAACCCTTAAGCTCCACTTGCTTACCTTCTTTATGGATAAGGAGTCGATTGTGAGAAAAATCAAAGGTAATGGGTGAGTGGTGTTTCATACAGTCCCCGCCCAGAATGAGATTATAATCTCCCAATTCGAACACTCTTAAGTCAAACATGAATTGATTGCCCTACATGTGCCAATTACAGCCCTAACATTTTTCTTGAACCGTGAGCTTTCTCCCATAGGCCACTGTGACCGTGACTGGATTGACTTGAATGATAGAGAGTTTGAGGGATTTGGCCAGCTTAGTGTCTATGAAACTGTGGGTACTACCACTATCAATTAGGATCATAATGGCTCTCCCGGAGAATTGCCTTTTAAGTTTGATAGTGTTGTCACCAAGGCCTCCTTCCACAGCATTAAGAGAGAGACCTATCAACTCCTGCGTAGCACCCCAATCCTCCTCAGTTTCCCGTCTCATGCCATTCGTCATCAGCCGTTGGTTTCAATGGTGTAAAGGGTCACTGGTTTTGTTTGGATTTGAGGGCTTCTAGTTGCTGTTCCTGCAATTTGGCTTGTTCAATGGCGGTGTATAGGTTAGAGGGCCTGAACATCTTCCCCGTGCATCTAATTTCATCCTTCAAGCCTCCTATGAAACTGGAGACATAGTAGGAAGTTGTATGGTGGGGGTATAATTTCTCCATCTGCAGTTTCAATTCTTCGAACTTGTCTTGGTAAGCTTCTATAGTAGTCTTTTGTCTCAGCCTTTGGAAATCCTCCACTATATCATCTTCCCCAAGCTCCTTAAACCGTAGGCAAATAGCCATGCAAAATCATTCCAATCTATATCTCCCTTATTCCTACTCCAATTCAGAAACCAATATTTAGCTCTTCCTTGCAGAAATAAACTAGCTAGCTCAACTTGCTTCTCGGGTGTGACTTCAAAAATTTGAAAATATTTTCGGCATTTACTCACCCAAGATCTACTATCCACACCTCAGTCACACTTAGGTAGGAGTCTAGGGAAATAGGTTCTAGTCTGGCTATTGAATTCAGCAATGTTACTGTCAATGGGGGTGGGTAAGATTCCTCTATCAGATCTAGGATTTTCAGAGGGAAGGATAAGAGTTTCCTTACCTCTACTGGAGCTCACAATGGCAGAACTAGCTGCTAGATTGGGAGGTCTGGAGGGTACCGGAGGGTTGGGTTTGGGACGGAGCTCTTGAATCAGCTGGGCCGGATAAGCTACTGATCTCTGGTTCTCTGTTTTGAACTCCTTGTAGAGAAGCTAGGAATGCCTTTGTCCTTCTTTTAAGGCTTCTACAGAGATTTTATATTGCTTGAGCTAACTCTCAATGGAGTCCATCTGTTCTTCTACCTTCAAGTTGAGAGCTTGTAGTTGCTCTCAGATGAAGGACCTCTGTTTTTCTTAGTCATGGAGGTTTTAGTCATGATTCCCTTAGTAACCATTGCGGGCTCTGATACCAGTTGTTATGTCTAGCCCTAGAGAAGGTCTAGATTTAGTAACCAGTACAGAATTTAGAGTTTTAGGAAGAAGAAGAGATAAGAAATTAGAACAGTACAGCAGAGGAAATCAGTAGAAAGGAAGAGAGAGAAAGAGTGAGATAGGGGGGGAGAGAGAGACAGAATGAGAATTGTATTGCAAATGATTGAATGGTCCCCTCCTAGAAGGACAATTTCATATAAGAAAGATAAAAAACACAGAATTCTGTCATTCTGGCGTGAGCAGCCCAGGGAACACAAGATTTTTCCCTGCCAACTAGCATAAAGGCCAGATAACTAACTATTTTGTCTTTTTCTGTAATATCTACCTAATTTTCCATTCTTCCTATATTACCCTTCATTTATACGTGACAATCTTAATTTGATATTCTTACAATCTGACTGATCGATGCTAATTAAATCAGATTCATAAGTTTTGACAGAGCAGAGCATTCATTCACCCATCAGTTTTGGACTTTTAGTGGTCGCAAAAGTAGGAAAATCTAAGTATCATCTCATGAAATAATATAATAGATAGAACTCTTCCCATTGCACCTAGTATTTAATGATTTCTTAATCCTCAAGAAGTATAAAAAAATGTCAAAATTTTTATTGTAAAAGTGTACTATTAAAGCTACCATTTACTCTGCTACAATAAAAAATATGGTAAAAGCATATTTTGCAGCCAAATCAATGAGTAGCACACTAAATCAACTCATATGCCAAATGTTAATAAGTAATTGTTTAATGCTAAGTCAGAAAAGTTGACCCTTAAATGTGTAGATAGCTGATCATAGTGGAAATCCGGTATCATGTTATTTTGTAATCAGCATGATACACCTTACCAGCTGGTTGATTCGGCTGGAATCTGTTTATGATTGCTTAAAAATTTGTTAGCATGTATCAGTTGTCAGATGAATTTGTTAAGTGCACGGAAATAGGATTGTGCAACAAGGCGGTTACAGAAAAGTCAAATCAATTGCCATCCCCTTGTTTTGATTCTTTGGATGACCTATCTTAGATTAATAACTTAAGCTCATCAAAGGGAGTTTGAAACCTCGACCTCATTAGAGAGAGCACCAGATCTCTATAATTTTAATAGAATTTGACTTAGGATTTTGTTATTGCTATCGTCCTTTGAATAAGACTAGTTTTACTGCATGAACAGGAAACCTATATTAAGAAGGAAGTAATTAATGGAGAAATAAAATAACGATGTTGATACCTATTTAATAGCCCTAAGCCAAATTAAATTACTAATTTACTGGCCTTGCTTAGCATAGTTTCAGCCCACAAATGCATCCACAGGGAGTACCCCCTCTCACTGGAAGAACTTATCCACAAGCTCAAAGTCTGGATAAGCTTGGGGGAACTGCTCTAAATCTTCCTGCTATGGACTCCTTTGTGGGTCGTGTTTACAGTAGGCATAATGCCTGATTTCGAGTGTTTCAAATGGCTTAGGGGTCTTATTTTATTTGCTGTTGGTTATTCTAAACTAGGTTATTTAAGTATTTCCACTATTGTAAGGATCCTAAAGATAAAGGGTTCCTATTTTGTAACAAGACTCATCCTATTTAAAGGACCATATGAATAATAAATCCTAAGTTGAATTTTATCACAGAATTACAGAGATCTAGAGCTCTCCCTTATAACAAGGTCTAAGGTTTCGAGTTTCCTTCAACAAGCTTGAATTATTTAAAAGGCCCATAGAATCGTGGCAACAGCTTATTCCAAAGAAACAAGTGAACATGGTGGTTTGTGTTGAAGTTCGACTTACTTTTCTTGGTTCGGGTTGGGAGTAATTATGAAATTTGAACCAAACTTGCATCGGTTTTGTGTGCTTATGTTCTTGCATGATTCTCTATTAGAGTTATTTTTTCCTTGGCAATTAAACGTTTGAAGGAGAAAGGAAAAATTGTAATTAAAATATCTTTGCAATTGTTCAATATTTGAAAATGTTAGGGTAGATTAGTGTAATAATAAATTTGATTTTCTTTGCCATGTTGGTAGATGTATACACTGTTATTTAATAAATGTCAAATCGTGTTCCCTTTATATGACACTCTTATCTGGGCCATTGTGGCTGTACCTGTCCACTTTCTCTCTGAATGCACCGTCTCTCTCTATTTCTTAATACGAATTACTGAATTGGTTTAGGGTTGCATATCTCTGAGCATTTTTCAAATTTTTCAGATAAACTATTGCAAGACCCCACTAATTGGGCTCGTTTAATCAGTTTGGGCAGATTTATGGGTTATCCATAGACTCCTGGATTTAACGATTGTATTTGAATAATTATAGTGAATATAAACACATAATAACTAAAGCATTTGAAGTTTTGATGTTTCTTAGAATATTGTCTACCTCTGGAGTTATTGTTAAGTGGGCAGTGCTCTTTACTAGTCCCGCTTTCTTCTTTTCCTTTTTTGTTTTTGAAACGCTTCAGCTTTATGATTTTTTTAGGACTCATTTGGTGCTGCAACTGAAGAATACCTAAATCCACATATTTTGCTTTATTTGAAGGTTTTTGTGTGATGCAGGTTGATTGAAGGTGTTGTAAGATCAGTGAATAACCTCCTTGAAAAGTTTCACCAGTCATTTTTTCTCTACCTCTTAGCATCTCCTAGTAAGTTTGTGTCAGTTGGAGTCTACATGGTTGCTTTTGCACTTCTTGTAGCTCCACTGCCTCTGGTTGCTGCTTCCCTTTATGCTGATGCCAATAAATTGGATCTTGGCATAAAAAATGGGAAACCAACTCCTTTAGAGCCCACTACCTCAGATGAGATGGATATCACGTTCAAGACATGGAAATGGCTTTATGCAGCTAAAGAAGTGTTTGTTGTTCATGCGTGGGGTTTGGTAGTCTTGTTACTTCCGTACTTCATATGTGCAATACCTGATCTGAGCCCAACAATTAGTTTTCTTACCTGGGCATTGCTGTCTATGCTTAGCCTCCTCATGTTGTACCTATTATTGGGTTTGCCATTTTCTCATGCCTCTGAATATCAAAAAGGCGAATTGGCTATTTTAAAATCGTTGACCATCTCGGCTGTTTTCACTGGTTTGCTGCTCATGTCAATTGTTAATTTTGCTACAGCAGAAATTGGGGCATTATTAATGGTTCCAACATGTTTGTTGGCTTACCCTTTAAAGCTTGACATAAGAGCTGCAAGCATGAGGAGTTTTCTGAGGTTCATTTGCAATCTGGTTTTGGTTTTTATTGCATTTCCACCCGTTACATATTTTGCTTCGAAAGTTATATTTGAAGGTGCTGACGGCATTAATGTTGGTGACTTCTGGAACTGGGTGCAGTCACTTTGGGCATGGAACAGTGCCACCTACGTCTATATAGGTATGGTTCACCTGCCATGTTGGCTGTTGTGCTTACACATTTTACTTCATTCTAGTTGACACATTTTCTCAGTTTTGTACGTTTTATTACGTGAGCTAAACATGCAAATCAGTAGATCAAAAGGCATTTTTGTTCAGGTGCCTTTCGTAAGTTTCTTGTTAGTAATCGATTTGCAAGGAGACTTTTGGGTACACATTTCTTTTTCTGCTGTTTGAATTTCATTTTCCTTGAAGATATAAATTGGTGTATTGAAGAATAGGCTGCAACTTGTTGGCATGCTCAGATTGCGTTATTGTCAATTTTCACAATTAGCACCACTCTGACATTTGAGTCATTTTTCCGCATAGCTCGGTCGACCATTTTTGCATGACTCCAATTGGATGATAATATTTCTAAATCACGTAGTATGAGTATATATATATATTAGTAAAAATGAACATACATAGCATGAGTATAATATGTTGTAAATAAATAGAATAAGACAAATATAATGATGTGAGAAATATGTATTCTCTTATTATTGTTATATCTTATGAATCACTTATAATGAGTATATATAAAGGTATAAATACTTGATGAGAGGGCAAAAAATTGAATAAGAAAATTATTATAAGGGAAGTAATTAATATAAGAATATTTTGTAGTCATTTACAATAAGAATATATCACAACACTTTCTTTTGAATGATTATATACTATGAGTATGTCTCATTAAAATCTTATTAACAAAAATTTGGTGGAATAAAAATTTAATTAAGAAAAAAATAATGTACAATATTCATAGATAAATTATTTCTCTTTAAAAATATAATTAATGATCACAGTAAGTCTCTCAATTGATGCATTCCAATATTATTTTCGCACTTGTTGAAAATTGAACTTGGCATTGCTTTGAACTTAGTTATCACTTTAGTAAATTTTACAAATATTGATTTGTCCTTCATTCGTGAGTCCACGAGTGAAAAGAATTGATGATATATGTATGATTTTAACATTTTTTATATAGCCATATTTATTATACAATATTTGCTTGCCGCATTATTTTCATGCAATGGTTTTAGCTTGTTTTATTTTGCTAACCCACATATTTCTCTACTGTGTTGAGTTATGATTCTCAACTATATGCATATGCAGTATGTTTTACGAATAACTAATATTTTGAAATGTTGGATATGGCTAGTAATATTATTAAACTTATACCCAATCTATTTGGCAACTTCTGGTGTTTGATTTACTGATCCATAAAAGTTATTTTTAGTTAATGAATCTATTCTAAATTATTCTTTCCTCTCTAGCCAATTACTATATAATTGGCATTTTACTATAATTTGAGATTTAAATTCATTATTGTTGATTATTTCATAAACAACTGCATTAGCAAATGCATAAGTAATTATTTTATCAATATTTTCATCTTTTTTAAATATTTTTAGATTCAATAAAATTTTATAACTTAATGATATTGAAACTATTTTTAGGGTTGCTTTCCTAGAAATATGAAAATATTAATATATGCTATTTTTAACTTCTTTTAGAGTATTATTTTGAAGGTTTTTTTTTTCTTTCCTTAAAAAGTAATAAATTTTGTACTAATGAATTTATCATGCTTTAAGTATAATTAGATTAATTGAGAATTGAACTTACAATATGACTTTCAAGAATGATTAATAACATATGAAGATGTCTTTCAGGGACAATCATTAACTTATGATTATAGATATTGTATCATTTTCTTACAATAAACCATACCATCACATTTGAGAGTTTATAGGTATCTGTAATTCATGAAATTTATAATGCTTTCTCTTATATATCAATGATCAAATATATGCTTCATTAAAGCCTTATAAGGAAAAATCCTATGGGATAAAAATCTAGTGAAGAGAAAAAAGCACTATTATAATAATACACATAATGAGTTGTCTTGTTAAAAATTTTATCAGGAAAACTCAATAAAACAAAAACAATAATTAAAGAAAAAATACTATAACACGTATTTTCCTCGTATAACTAGACGACAATTCAAATATTGAGATCATATATATACAATTCTTAAACAAATCATATCTTATAGATATGTGAATTATATGTTTTCTAGATTTATGATTATATATCTTATGGATATTTTAAATACATTTTCTGAATATGTTTTTAAAATATGTATTATAAATATTAATGTATTGATTAAAGAAAAACAACGTCAAATACTTATCTTGCAAAATTGTATAACATGGTTGTATTATATGTCTTCTAGATTTATGATTATATATCTTATGGATATTTTATACACATCTTCTGAATATGTTTTTAAAATATGTATTATAAATATTAACGTATTGATTAAAGAAAAATAACATCAAATACTTATCTTGTAAAATTGTATAACATGGTTGTACTTCCATATACATATATAATCATCTTCATATTTTTTCTTTTTTTAAAATGGAAATTTTATATAAACTTAATTAATATGGTTATGCGTACTACATGTATTTAACCATATAATTCTTAAAAACATTAATATAGCTGTAATCATATATTACTTCATTCGCTTCATGGAATGGAGTAGATACAATAAAATGATCTTCATGATATATATGTAAATATAATAAAATAATAATCAAATAAATACAAATTATTTAAATATTTCTAAGTATTACTCGAAAGAATATGAAACACGCTAACAAAAGAGTTAAAATATATTATCTATTTAAAGTACATAATTAATAGAAAAATAAAAATATATTATCCATTCAAAGTACATAATTAACAGAAAACTAAAAATCATGCATCGACATATAATTCTAATTAATAACTTCATGATTAACTTATGTAAGGATTAAATTGTATCAATGGCAAATATGATACTTTACGATCAATAAAGATTATAAGGTAGAAAATAAACTACTTCGGTCCTTAATGAAATAGGAAAATACATATTCACTTAGTTGTAAAAGGTTCAAACAATATATTAATACTCGATTTGCAAGCCGAGATAAACATTGATTTTCAAAATCTATCATTCTTCAAAATCTTTTCTTAAATAATGAATGACTTTTAATTCTTTAGAAGTTTTAATAATATTTAAATCATTAATTGATTATGATCTATATCATATAGACAACTTAGATCATATAAAATTTGTATTAATCATGCTTTTGACGATATTTACATGCTTTAAGCATTATAGATCCTTGAAGGATATTCACATAAATTTACTATCAAGTAAGTCATACAAGTAGGCTATAACATCAATATATACCCAACATGTATCCATATTTGAGTATTTGGATTACAGGTCTAAAATATTCATTTTTGAAAATGAATTACAATTCTACTTGAATGGCGTCTTTTCATTTGCCATCAATATATTTAGTTTTAAGATCCTCACTTTGTTGAAAATATCAATATTAATATTATATGCAAATTTGTTGTCAACAACTATATCTTTTCGGTTTCTTTTAATGACATAATATATTGAGATCTCTTTGTATCTGTCAAGTACCTGAATCACTTCTGGGGTTTCAAGATTTAATTATGTATTAGGTCTCTTTAAGAGTATCTGCCTCCTTAATACGATCATCTTAACTTTTGTTTTTTTTTCCTTTTTTAAGAATTTATTTCTTTGGAACCGATTAATTTACATTGCATAATATATTGTCCTACTAGGACATTAGTAAATTTTTATAAATCAATAAATACATTTTGTATCATAATTGGTGATTCTTTGAACTTCTGGTTCTTAATATGAAGATCTTTTAAACTTCTAGTTCCTAATGATGTATTTTTTTCCTGATATTTGTAAAACTTTCAATCAAAATTACAATATTTATACAAACATCAATTATAATGAGGGAGAATTTATTATTTTTAATGGAATAATGCATAGTCCCATATGAAAAATAGGAGTTTGTTCTCATAAAAACTGTTTAGTAATTAATTAGAGGCATTCAATAATTTTGCTAGAGTTTTAAATTTAAACATGTATAGTAAGCTTTTTAATCTCTATTAACGTAAAATAATCATTCGAAGCCTGTAATATAATATCACTAGCATTATCAAGAAAACTGTATTGAACATATAATCTGGAATTTGTGCACTTATTACACAATCTCACAAATTATAGATTGTGAATTCATAACAAACACATGTGACCATTTTATCAATGCATCTATCAAATCATGAAGGGAATTTAGTTCCTTTTATTAGCTAGTGATAGTTTAATATTTCTTGAGAGCAAACAACACCATGATAATTTCTTAAACTAAATAATCTTTTGGTTCTTTATGCATAGTAATTTTCAATAATTAATGTATTATAATTAACAAGATATGGTCGAACCCGTCAATACCATATAATTAGTTGTATTTTAATATGTAAACTCTAGGTTTGCGATAATAACATATTTTTCATCATACAAAATTTATATCAATAGGCAAACTTCAGGTTTACGTATAAAATTTATATCAATGAGTAAACTTTAAGTTTACATACAAAATTTGTAACAATAAATAAATTTAGTGATTATTAATATTAACACTAATTAGTAAACTTCCAGTCTACTAATATTAATAGCAATGAGTAAACTTTATGTTTACTAATATTACTAGCAATGAATAAACTTTAAGTTTACTAATATTAGTAATAATCGGTAGACTTTCAAATTTATTACCATTATTATTATCTCAAGCAAACTTTGAGTTTATTACTATTTGTACCTATTAGTAAACTTTAGGTTTACTAATGTTTATATTAGAATAGATCTAAATAATTTTCAATACTATTTTACTTATTTGATATAAATTATCGTATAAAATATTCAACACATCCCATTTTTAATCTCATTGTGATATTTATGACATTGAATATTTTCAAAAAATTAATAAATTTTTTTTAGATATAGTCATAATAAATTGTATCTAAATAATAACATTATAGCTCTTCAAGAGCTTTTAAGTAATATAAATCATAAATATCACCCACTAAAAAGGGTTCATATAAATTATAAAAATGCTATAAATTTCAAAATGCATATTATTAATGCATTGCTCATGACAAAATAATACAAGAATTTATATTCAAAAAAGGCAAAGATAATAAATTCACTTTGGCAAAAATATGTGGTAAAGAGTAAAATCTTAGCTTCTATAAACACTTTTATTTTTTTATTTTGAAGATTAGCACAAAATCTTTAATGTATGACATTCAATCACTTCCTAAAAAATATAATATGTTGATATATAAATGATTTAAAAAAATTGACATAAATACATGACATAATTAATTCAGTTAAATTTATAAAAAGTCTTAGACGATAGATCAATTTTGAACTATTTTATATTCTCTACAGATCTGAAAAGTTCGATTTGCTTACTACTTAATTCTTGTATAACTTTTTTTTTTCTATTCCTTCAAGTTGGATTGTCATAAACCATCAATTTTCAATTGTTTGTAAATAAAGAGAATAAGATAAGAAAATATAGTAAATTAAGAAATATGTGTTCTCTTATTGTTATTGTATGAACCACCTATAATGGGTATATATAAAGACACAAATACTTAATGAGGAAGCAAAATTAAATAAGAAAATTATTATAAGGGAAGTAACTAATATAGGAATATTTTAAAGTCATATATAATAGGAATATTCCACAACATAATACTTTTAATTAAATTAAATTTTATTTTTTTATAATCATTTGTTGTGCATTTGTGTTATAAAGTTATCAAAAATAATAATTATTAATCAATTGTAAATATTAATATTTGTTAATATCTTTTTAATTACATTAAATTTAATTTTACATACCATAAAAGTATTTCTTTTGTAAAATATTATATAAATAATTTGATTGTTATCAATTATGTATTTAATATTCTTAATTATACATACTCTTATAAAACGTGATTAATTAATGTAATTGATTTATTAAAGGTAATAATATAATTAATTATAAATTTAAAGAATATTTATTTCTTTTATTGATATATTATTGTGATAAAAGTAGTTTTTTTTTTTATTTTTTATAAACAATTTAACAATTTATTCTTAATAAACACTTTATTGTCTCCTTTAAAATGTCTCTTGATACTAATTTTTAATATATAAATTATTTTTTAATAAGTAAAATTAGGGGTGAGCATAGGTTAGGGCCCGAATCGAAGCAACACGATCCAAACTGATCCAAACCCGAAATTTTCTCCTCTTCCAAACCCGAACCAACCCTAACTAGGATTTGGGGCCTGAACCAAAAAGCCCGAAATGAATTGAGCCTCGACCCAAAAATTTCAACAAATTTAAATTTAATTTTTTTCAATTTCGTTGATACGACGTCATTTTCATTGAGTGAGAGGACGCTTAAAATGACGTTGTTTGACACTTATGGCATTGTAAGGCATGTGTTCGATCAGTTCGGATTTAGCAAGATTTCAACCCAACTTGAACCCAAAATGCAAATTTAGTCTTCTAAAATTTTTAACTTGAACTGACCCGAACTCTTTGGTTTGGATCGGATTATTCGACTTAATCGGGTCGGTTCGGATTTTGCTCACTCTTGAGTAAAATACATAACTTTACTTACGTGTAATAAACTTAAAATTTGGATGAATACTTTAGTTTTTTTACCACAACTCTTCTTAAATACTAATTAATTTTCAATACATATATTATTTTTTACTTAGAAAAATTTATAATTTGATTTTATTTTTTTTAAAAAATAATTAAATTATAAATAGTTTTTTGAGTTTTAATTGTTTTCTTACATATTTGATAAGAAAATATCATTATAGAACAATCATCTAATAATAGTGATAAAATAAGCAAACTTGTTGCAGGAAAATGCAAATACTTAATATTCTCTTAATAAAATAAATTTTTTTATGAAAAAAATACATTAAATGCTAAATAAATTAAATTTTTACTATTTTAATATTGGTTCAATTATTTCAAAAAAATTTGTAGAATTTCTATATTTTTACTGAAATGAAATGTAAAGTTAATGTTATGAAAGTTTTATTAAATTTATACTAAAATGATGATGGCAAAAATGAATTAATTTTTTTTCAAAATAGTAATATCCCTTAATTAAGAAAACTAAATACATTCATTCTATTTGTTAATGGCAAAATAATAGGTAAATCGATGTAATTTGATAAGAAATAGATTTATAAAATAGCATTTATATAAAAAAATTTCAATTTACAATAAAAATAGAAATAATACGTTAAATAAAATTAATAATCTAAACAGGTACATAATATATTTAGTAAAATATCTTACTAAATAGTATATATCTTTCTATCTTAAAAAAAATTAAATATAAATGACTAAGTATTAATTATTTAAATAAAAATAAATTTATTATTAATAATTAAACATATTAATAATGATATTTTCTATGCTATACTACTTATAAAAATACGATGCTGAGGGCAAATTTTTTAAACTAAAATATTTTTATGATTTCATTTAATTATCATTGAAAATTTTTTATTTTTATTTTTATTTGAAACGTTAATACTTATTACCATTCATATTTGATTTTCTTAAAATAGAAAATATATTGCTAAATAATATATTTAGTAAGATATTTTATAAGAAGATTATATGTATATTTAGATTATTAAATTTACTTAATATAATATTTATATTCTTATTTTAAAATAAAAATTCTTCATATAAATGTTATTTTATGAATTTATTTTTTGTCAAAGTAAACTAAGTTGTCCATTATTTTGTTATTAGCAAATAGGACTAGTGTATTTATTATTTTTAATTATGGGGTATTACCATTTTCAATTTTTTTTTAATTCTTTTTTTGTAACACCCCCTACCGATTTCTACCTGAAACAGGTAAGGTATGCTACTTCCCACTGAAGCCACCCATCCTAGGATTTCTCTAAGAGCCTTTCGTTTAACTTTTACCCAACTTTAACTAGGTTTGACCAAATCTAACCTTAAGCCCATTCTGATTATTTATTCCCTAATTACTGTCTATTTTGGTTCGTTAAAATCCCTATCAGGCACTATCAGACATTAATGGTAACTAACCCAAATTAACCTGCAAAGAAAAACGCTTCTAATTCATCTGTCCCACCTTATACCCCTCTTGGACCCTCTGGTCCTCCAAATCACAGTCAACAGCATCATATCAAACTTATTTCATCAATCACAGGGTCACAGACCCATCAGCACTCAAATATGCAAAAGCAGTTATTCATTAATAAGCAAAAATGTACATATATTCAATTTAGAGTTTTAGCCATACAATCATCTCATACTCCCGAACTATCTATGTACATGAGTGCACTTCAATGTACAAAAGCCAGAAAGGAAACAAAAAATACCAAGAGACTCTATCACAGCTATATTGTTGATGACGTCTGACGCTGGTCATCTCTCTATCTATTACTTGCGCATCGGAACACCAACACGCTGAGTACGACACTCAGTGGTGGATTAAACCAAATAGATTATGTCAACTCAAGCAATCATGCATAATGACATGATCCACACACAATAAGTATTTCCTACAGCTTTAAGTCCATTTATTTCTTTATTCTAGTTTACTTATTTGTTAATCTTAACTTTCTTATCAGTTACTTCAATTCATTACTTTATAGGCTCATACCAGACATACTACACTTTAAGACACTGGATAGCGGGATGTGTTCTGTGCAGTGGCCCACTTTTAGGGCCTACGTAGCTGCGCCTACCTTCCCTGATACTCGGGGACCTATAGCAGATAGCGGAGACGCGTCTGTAGACCACCCCCATTACTTGCACCTCATAGCAATAAGCACCAATGGTGGATACTCAGGGACCCGTCCGTAGACCAATCCCAATCCACAATAATACCCTGTAGTGTAGTGGCTCATCACAGAACCTAGGCGGCTACACCCACCATAACTAATACCTGGCAGTGGGCCCCAGAAGGATCGACTACCTAGCAGCTGCTC
>CANXYI011039357.1:0-10789 GCA_948208565.1 Hura crepitans
AATTAATTTAAATGACTTTAATAGCATAAATTATTTCAATTTTACCACTAAGCATTATGCTTAGCGTGTCGTGTGTTTTACTATGCATAGGTATAAAGACAAGTGATAAAGAAAACCTTGGACATCAAGAAGCTGACTTGAGGATTTTGCCATTTTGGTAATTTTTTGTAATTAGAAGTGATGTACTAGGAAGCACTTAATATATATGTAAAGTGGGATGGGTTACATTTCGTTTAATTTGTAATCTTTGTAACTAAAGAACTTTATTTTGGATTGTGTGATACTTTAACTATTTTAAAGTGGCGAATTGCATGCTTAACTTATATGACATCTCTTCTTGAGGGAGAGATATCATACTGTAATTTGAGTATTGCTGGGTGATCAGAAGGATCACAAAATGTTGAAAAATGAATGTATAAATATAGAAGTATGTTTTATAATGCAGGTTAACACAGGAAAATTTTGGGATAGTCTCCAATACAGCCATTATGCTGCTGGATTTTTAGCACAAGGATTCCCAATTTTCCATGTGTAATATTGTAGAAAAATGTTTTTTTTCTAAAAATTGTATTTTAACATACTATTTTATTTAATACGAAATGTTAAATAATAATATTCGGATAAATTGAGTATGATATCTCGATATACGTGTACATCTTAATTAGGCTCGGTGACCGATCAGCGTCTAGACCAAGTAAGGGGTGTCACAAACCTAATATAAAATTTAATCTAAAATTAATCAATAGCTAAAGAAAATTAATTATTATCCTTATAATATATAACTCTTTTAATCTCTTAGCAAATATACCATTACACAGTTAACATCAAAACATTTCTTTGGCACATAAAAGGGGTTCATTTTCACACAACACAAACATTATACAGTTAACATTTAATTGTAATATTTAATTATTATCTTTTTTTAGTAATTAATATTATTATTTTATATATAATCATTTTAGATATTTTGTCTTTAATTTTATTGTTTTAGGTAATTTTTGAAGTAAATAGGTTCTGGGTATTATTATGAATTTATTATGAAAAAATAAAGTCAATTTAAATAGGTGCATAAAATGCCCAAACTGAAAAACGAACCCAAGTTTTTCGATTACTTCGGTTCAGTTTTTCTTAAATTTTGGTTCAATTTCGGTTAGGATTTTTTTAAAACTTTAATTTTCGAATTTTTCAGTTTGGTTATAATCGAAAATCGAACCGTGCTTACTCCTAACTGTGTTAATCCACGATTCTATGCCACATAGATTTTTAAAGAATATTTCATGCAATTTTAATAAGTTTAGAGAGTAAATGATACCATAATTAATTTAGAGTAAAAATATGTAAATAGTGGCAATAGAAGATATTTTATATATTAAGCCTAATAATAGTGTGAAGATTTCACGCTTTGGTATGTTAGAAATCCAAGGCTACAGCAAATTAATGTTTAAAAAAAATAAAGCAAATTAATTCAAATGCATTAAAAACTATATATTCAAACATACTCTTTTTTGTTTTACTTCAAATATTATTTTTTATTTTTGTTGCATAAATTAAAATAATACTTTTAATTTTTAATTTATTTATAATTGATTAAATTATTATTTTATTAATTAACATAAAAATTGATAAAAAGATATAAATATTTTAAAATAATAAAAAGTATATAATAAAAATTCTTATTTAATTTTAAAAAATTGCACTTTAACGGATTATTTCAAAAAAATCATAATATTTGAGCTAATTTTCAATCAAAGCTCTATTATTTAAAATTTAATAATTAGATATCTAATATTTATAAAGCATTTCAATTAAATTCCACCTCCATTTTTTCGTTAAAACTACCAGAATTTTTAAATTTTTATTATTTTTTCAATTTTTATTTTGTAATTAATGTAATAAAAAATTAATAATAATTTTTTATTATATAAATCGGGTATTTTTCTTTATATTGCTCATATATGGGTAATATTTAATTATTTAATAAAAATATTTGATTTTATCCAAAAATAATTAAAATTTTAAATTTATTTTTTAATTTTATTTTTTATAAAAAAAATCAAATTTCCTAATTTAGTTTATGATAAGAATTTATTATTATTATTATTATTATTGTTGAGTGACAAATTAAATCTATTGATTACAAATTTTATTTGTGAATTATTTACTTACTTCATATTTAAGCAATACTTATAAATATTTTTATAAATAGAATATTTTTTATTGATCCATTAAAAGAAAATAATTAATTATAAAAATCATATAACATAAAGCTAATAAATTATAAGCATGAAGATAGCTAGATGGAGAATTAGAAAGTTAATTAACTACGCTCAAATAAAAATATATAGAAACTAAATAAAATTTTAATTTTTTGTCTTTATTTAAAAAACAATGAACTCATTAAAATATAAAAATAACATATTATTTATATTTTAGCCTATGTATTCAAAATTTTAATAAATTAATTAAAAAATTATCTAATTAAATTAAAAAATAAATTATCTATTTTTATTTAATTATATTTAGATAAAATTAAATATTTTTATTAAATAAATAAAAATACCTACATAAGAAAATCTAAACAAAATTAATCAATTTAATTAATAAAAATGATACAAATTTACTATTAATTTTTAGTTATATTAATTAGTAAATAAAAATTAAAAAAATATTTTTTTAATAAAGAATAAAATTTCTACTAATTTTAACAAAAATGTGAATTGATAAATTTAATTAAAATGTCGAATAAACAATAGAAATTCAATTACTAATTTAAATGATAGATTTCTAATTAAAAATTAGTTTAAGAAATAATGAATTGCAATTGAAGCATTTAAGATGGAAAGTCCCAAGTTTCAATTTAGAGAGTTTCACTTGGTGACGTATGAGTGTGTGACACTTTTAAAAAATTGAGATTTTCTCCTTTAATAGTGAATTTCAAATAAATTTGATAATAAGTTCATGTTCTCGCCTAGGCTACAAAAAAGACAAGCTCAGGTATGTATTTTTACATGCAAGCCCAGTCTTGCCTAAGAATATAAAAGTTTAATTTTATAGTATTGAGTTTGAACTTATGTAAATTACAAATTTAGCTCGACCCGTAATGTATTTAAATGCTATAAAATAATATTATATGTAATATTATTATTATTATTCAATTTCTAAATATTTTGTGCATGTGCTTCAATATAGTAGAATACATATTTTAAATCTTTTTACTTATTTTTATAATATTATTAATTTGTGATATTATTTGAAATTATATTAATTAAATTATGAAATATCTATATAATATATAAATCAAGCTAAGTTAAATTTGAATTTTTAACATATTTTACGGATCGAATTTAAATAAAATATAATGTATTTTTATAAAACTTTACGAGTTTGAGTCTCCCCTTTTAAATTGCAAGCTTGTTTTTAACCCAATTTGAACTCTGCTTAAACTTGAATTTGAGCAGTTCTAGTCTCAAGTTCTACTTTGAAAGTGTACCCAATTATCTAATATGGCTTTCTTATTTTAAATTTTTTTATTACTGTCTATCTCATGGTAAATTATAATTGGCTATAAAAATTTTGGAATAAGGCTTTTCTAGACTAAATTTATTATGCTTTTCAATTAATCATACTTCACACTTTTTAATTATTAACTTAAAAAATAATTTATTGGTTAAAAAATAAAAAATATATATATAAAAAAAAATAAATTTACAATAGAGCGAGGACTGCACCTCTGGAAAACGGTAATTTTGTCATTTTTTCATTGTAATGAAAATTTATCCATTTTAATTCATTTAAATCCACACTTAAATTTCATTAGCAGTGCCATCAAATATTTTATTAATTAATATATTTTTCATACAGTTTTCATTTTTTATATCCCCATTATACTATAATAATATTATAAAAAATTCACATTTAATAAAATTTTATACATTTTTAAAAATATATTTTGTTTTGTAATAATTCTAAACAAATATAATGATCTTAATATTTGAAACTATATTTTTTATTTTAAATTAATTAATAGTGTTTAGTACTATATTTGAGTGCCCAATCAGCTATGATTTTAATAAGACATGTGCATATATTAATTTTATTTTCTGCATTAGATTTGAGTGTTAATCACTAAAAATTACTATTCGAACTATTTATATAATTAAATAATTAGTTTTTAAAAAATATGTTTTGTAAATATAATCCAAAATTTACATTATTTATAAATATATATATATAATTTGGTATAAAATTAATATCCGAACACGACTTATTAGAATCTGAGTAAAAAAATTGAGTCTAGGTAGTAAAATATAAATTATATAATATTTTCATAAATATTAGGTAGTAAAATATAAATTATATAATATTTTCATAAATAATATTAATTTTGTATAATATTTGAAAAATATTTTTTAAATATTAATTATTAAATTATATAAATAAATTTGGATAGTAGTACCTAGTAATTAGTATTTAAATTTGATACGGATAATAAAATTAATACTAAATATAATTTATTAAGGGCATATTGGATTGAACAATCGAAAATATATTATTTGCTGCTATGCTTAATAAGAAGCAACATTTAATTAGGGATGACAATTAGTATTTTTTAAGTGTTTAATATGCTCTGAACTTAATAAAATGTGTTATTTAATGATCTTATTACTTGTATTAGGTTGAGATATTAATCATTAGTTACTATTATCTAAAATCTTTTATATAATTAAATAATTAATTTATAAAAAATATTTTTTAAATACTATACAAAATTGATTTTATTTACCATAATCGTATATAATTTTAATATTGTATTAATATAAATAATGTAATATTTTTAATTGAATATTAATAAAAATATAAACTATAAATAAAAGTTTCAAAAATAAGAAAAAAATGATCATATAAAAATATAGTATTAACCGGTTAACATTTAAATTTTTTTTCATAAATAAAGATATATTTTGATTTAACTTATATAGAGTCAAATCTAATGATTTTGTATTATAAAAATTGAGTCTAAAATAAACGAAATAGCAATAATTTTAATTGCTAATAATTTATAACATTAATTAAATACTTAATCGGGTGTCAAAAAATATTTAACTCGCTATCTTCCTTAATAACAAACATTATTAATTAAATTGAAATAAAAAATATGATTTTAATTGATTTATAAAATTAATGTAATTGTGTCTGTTTATAGTTATTAAAAAGCAAAATACATATTTCAGAATATATAAAATTTTATTAAATGTAAAATTTTTTATAATATTATAAAATATAGTGGACATTTAAAAATTAAATTAATAAAAAATAAATTAATTAATAAAATATTTATCAAAATTGAAAATTTATAAATTTAAATTAAATATGATATGAAAAATAAGATTTAAAAAGGGAATATAAGGATTAAAAATTTAAATTAATAAAACATTTAAAAAAAAAAAATTTAAAAAAAAAAAAAAAAAAAAGAAAGAAGCGAACGGGCGACGGGCGGTGTGATCCTCGTAAGCCCATCTTTAGAAAGACGGATCTCTCTTCATTTAATCTCTCTCGTAGAGAGACGAGACCTGTCTCGTTTCTGACAAAAAAGGGACCGACCCTTCTATTTTCTGGTACCGATGGAGATGCTCTGGTATCATTGCCAGGAATCTATACCAGACATTGGAAGTGCCAGTAATTGAGATACGATTTATTCTAAAATGTACATATTTTTTTAATTCAAAATCCAACGAGATTTAAACCAATTCATTTTCCAAGCATCAGGATCCCATGATCCACTCTCTTCAATTCGGAAACCCAATTTTCCTTTCCTTTGATCTCTCTTTCTTTTGTGCCAATTGCAGTTGATAATCACATACTTAGGTGAATTATAAGGGGTAACCGAGATGGGATGATTATGAAATTAAAAAGATAACATTTTTGAATTGAGATTAGTTATTATTTTTAGCGTTTTGAAATTAAAAAGAAAAATGGTGGCGTTGGAGAAGGGAATGTCTGTTGATAACATAAAGGGGCTGGTGTTGGCATTGTCTTCCAGTATCTTTATTGGAGCCAGCTTTATTGTCAAGAAAAAGGGGTTGAAGATGGCTGGTTCTTCTGGTCTCAGAGCAGGTAAAGGGGGAAAAAAAAACGATATCTTTATTTAATGGGTAGATTTTTTGTGTGTTTGGATTGGTTTTTGGCTGCAAAATGAATTTCATTCCAGAGGCTTGTTTTGGTTTTCGTTCTATTTCGCTTCTCAGTGCGGATTTTGGGATGTTTTTGGTTCTGTATTATGAATCTATGATTACAATTAGCCAGGTGACGAATAATATGATTGAATTATGTTAGTAGGCTTTTGTTTAATTTTGAGTTTGTTTTTGGAGTAGAAAGGAGTTGCTGATGATTTATTGCAGCTAAGAAGTATAAGGATAATGGTTTGGTTTAAAAAGTAGCTGAGTAGAGGGTTTCTATATCATAACTCGTGAAATGTTGGTGGGTCAGCTCTGGGATTTTTCAGACACCTTGTTTACCAAAATAACATGCTTCCAACAATGTGGGAATTCTTAAGAACGGAATATTCCTGATTTACAGTTTGACTTTCTTACATGAACTTCGTATTGTTTTGTTAATTTTCCATGTTTAATTGTTTGCAAAATGCTTCTGCCTTATGGTAATGGAGTGGCGCGGGCTTACTACGTTTAAATTTATTGATTTTGTTGCAGGTGCCGGGGGTTATTCTTATCTTTATGAGCCACTTTGGTGGATTGGCATGATTACAAGTAAGTCAGTGGGTTTGTCCCTTCAATGAAATGTAATAAAAGAAATTTGCCCGAACTTCTAAACTTCTAAGTGGTTCTTTGATGCATGTCCAAATACCCTACATGTACCACATGACCTTTCACCGTCCTTTATTGTTTTCCATTCCGCATTTTGTTTCCATTTTTTCCTCCATATTTTTTTTTTCTATTTTCTCCTCTGTTTTTTCAGTTTCATTACTTAGATGATTCTTCCTGTTTATGGAGCCTATTCAAAGTTTGAGCATTCTTACACGGATAATTATCATTGTGGCAGTGGTGGTTGGGGAAATTGCAAACTTTGCAGCATATGCATTTGCACCTGCTATTCTGGTCACTCCTCTTGGTGCACTTAGCATCATTATCAGGTAAGAGAAGATTTACAGTTGAATAGTACCTAAATATCTGGTTCTAAATGTTAGCTTCAATCTTCTCTTACAGTGCTGCACTAGCACATGTTATTTTAAGGGAGAGGTTGAACATTTTTGGGATTCTTGGTTGTGCTTTATGTGTTGTTGGCTCAACTACAATTGTGTTGCATGCTCCTCAAGAACGTGAAATTGGGTCTGTTAAGGAAGTGTGGGACCTTGCAACAGAGCCAGGTATACATTTACATGCAAAACATAAGAATAAAAGTACATCTCTTTTCCCAAGGTCCTTCAAAACATGATATTTTCTTTTTCCTCGTTAATTATCTCATACAAAGATTGTAACAGTACTTATTTGCAAATCTGCAGCTTTTCTCTTTTATGCTGCTTTGGTCGTGGGAGCAGTATTTGTCATCATTGTTCAGTTTATACCCCAGTATGGGCAGACTCATGTTATGGTCTATATATCAGTTTGTTCACTTGTGGGTTCATTATCGGTGTGTCTCTATTTCTTGCTCTGTGAATCTGACTATTCTATTTGTTTGTTCATTTGCATGCATACATTTCCTTTGTTATAGTTTCATACTCCTCAAATTTCTGACAGGTTATGGGTGTCAAAGCACTTGGAATTACTTTGAAGCTAACTTTCTCAGGAACGAATCAGTTAGTATACCCCCAAACGTGGGCCTTTACTTTGGTTGTGGTCACTTGTGCGGTCACTCAGATGAACTATTTAAACAAGGTTATAATTTTTAATAGTTTTTCTTAGTCCTTATTTAGAATAGTAAAATTTTTGCATTGACTGCATGCTGATTTATTTCTAATCAAGATTACAAGTAGGATAGATTGCATGTGAATTTGTTTCTTTGTGAAACTAGAACTTCATTTAGCTTTTTAGAATTTTCATTTTCAAGATTTATGATTGCGGTGATTCCTTGGACTTCCTAATGGCATGAATTTACTGAATCATAGTATCACGATCATTGTTAAGCAAACAAAATTCTAGTCCAAACTAAGAATAATTCTTTCTTTTCTTATCATTTTATAATATTACGGCTATGGGGTGCGTTACAATAAATTTGGATAGTCAGCTTACAAAGAGCATGGTGAAAAATTATCAGAACACTTAGGTGTCTTCTGTAAACATAAAAATTAGCTGTTATAAGTTTAAGAACTGAATAATTTATAATTTTTATATTGAAAATTAATAACTGAAGCGTAATTAAGTAAGGTCTGAAATATAAAACTGAAGAATTTGATACAAGTATGGTTATAGTTTGTTATTCTTTTCATGTTATAACTGTAAATGAAAAGGCATTGTCGATCGGTTAAAATGAAATAGTTAAAGTGATAAAAAATTATGGTGTGATAGCAGTGGTGATGCTGATGGTTCTGGTCACTGTTATTACTGGTGGCTGTCAAGGTTACATTAGTACTAGTGGCAGCAGCAGCAAGGTAGTGATAGTTATGGGCTGATGATATTATTGAAATGCAAGAACCATGATGCTAGATGCTTGATATAAATACAATACTCTTAGAAACTGATTCATAAAATTTTTAATTTGCGGCTTAATTTGGGCCATCAATGCCTAAGTTTTTCTTTCTTCCCTTATAATAGAATGTCATAAGAAGCGCTGAGTTAGCGAAGCGCTGGAGTAGCATTGAAGCCCTAAGTGCTATAATGCTAAGCCGACAGTCTACCCTGTCTCTACACATGATGGGTTTTGCAGGAATAGTAAAAGGAGAAACTTGTCTGTCTAGAATGGTGCCGCAGCTGGTCTTCAAGAAATGGTAGTCAATTTCAATAGGTTACAGTTGGCAAAAATTACAGGATTCTCACCTTTGGCAAATACAATTTTAATTATAATAAACCTTAAGAGAAAGTGGTTCTTAAGGGGTGGCGGGGTGCATTTACTTGGATATAATATCCCGAGTGTTTCGCTCTTTAAGAAATTGTTCTAGGACAGGAGTGAACAAATAAATAAAGCCATTCATGCATATGTTTTTGATGAGCAGCAGTGGATGCAATGGTGAATGTCCACCTTGCTATAACAGGACAGTAAGTTTGAATGATGAGAGTAGTGCCTATCTTAAATGGACGCTGTTAAATGTAAGACTTTGTGAAGGGTAAGATTGCCTCTACTCTATCCAAAAACCTCAATACGTTATGGTTTTTTTTCAGGAGATTTATGTATATTCTGAATGCAGGCGCTTGATACATTCAACACTGCTGTTGTGTCTCCTATATACTATGTGATGTTTACATCCTTAACCATTTTGGCCAGTGTAATCATGTTTAAGGTAAATTTATTTTACAATGTATATTTGCTCCATTTTACTTTGGTTTTTTTGCGTGGAAGGAGTAATCTGCGAATTCAATCTAAATGAAACATTCGTGATAATGCTGGTTTGGTTGTATTATAACTGCAAATAGATAAATAAATCGAAAAGTCATGTTTGCAGCTTTTTTTTTTTTTTTTTCTCAATTCATCCGCTGAAGGACTGGTAAAAATTTTACTGAATTCTTCCATGCTACACAAATACTAGCATTTTTCATGGCAGCCTCAAGTGGTTGTATAAATCTTGGATAAGAATCATCACCACTTCTTTAGGGATATTCTCTATCTGAAGTTTCTTGTTTGATTGGTTGAAATAATATTCTTATTTCTTAATGTCTTCCATATACTACTTGATTTTCACGAGAATCATATCATTTTTTACAAACTAAAAGTTCAATGTTTTTCAGACTCCTATAGATTTATGTGCATAAAATTCATGATTAAAAGGCGAGTATTCTTTTAATGTCAATCGTATGCTTTCTGATTCAGGATTGGAATCGACAGAATCCAACTCAAATTGCTACTGAAATGTGTGGATTTGTGACTATCCTATCTGGAACTTTTCTTCTTCACAAGACAAAGGACATGGTTGAGGGTGAGAATTCAAGGTTTCATCTATGGTTGTATGGTCAATTTCCAACATGCTGCTTAGATAGTTGAAGCCAACAAATTGCGCTTCCATTATTGCAGGTTCATCACAGTCTCTACAACTGCGCCTTTCAAAGCATGCGGAAGAGGATGGATATCAGACTGAAGGAATTGCTCTTCGACGACAAGAATCTCAGCGAATGAATGGGTGATTGGCGGCCTACAGTCTCATTGAAGATGTTCGATGTGTTGTTGTACGATGGGGGACTCACAACTTTCAACTTGTAAATTACTGTCTCAATGAGCTGGTCCTCTCTATTCTGAAGGAGGACAGTGGTTTTTGCTGGAATTCTTGTTGGCAGAACGAATGTTCAGTTCAGCTGCTGCCATGTATAGATCTGGCAAAGCAATCCACCTTTAAGGAAATGGTCATCGTGAGCAAGTTGTTGAATTTAATGTATCTTAGCTACAATCTACAGAGATAAGCAGAGTTCCTTGGACAATCGATGGCCTATTAACTAATCGATTTGCTAGCACACTTGAAAGGTAAAAACTATGATTTTCTCTCATTAAAGTTTCGTGGAGTTTCTTTACACACTTCAATGACTAGATTTCTTGACGGAACGTTTGTTTACTTTGTATTTATTTCTTGTTTGCGTAATTGGTTCAATTGCGATTAATATTAAAAAGGGATTGCTTTTTATATTTTTTTAAA
>CANXYI011039524.1:0-13236 GCA_948208565.1 Hura crepitans
GCCCCGCCCCAGCCGCGCCGCCCAGATCCCCCCACGCTTGCCGCCGGCCCCACCCGCTCCCATGGTTCTGCGCGCAGCGAAGGCACCTTTAGACGTCAAATAACTCTAGATATCTCTATATATCTATATATATATATATAAGATGAAATGAGTTACCAACCAGGATAAAAATTAGCTAGTGTTATGTGGTAAGTAGAATTGCATTTTTCATGTACTAAGTAGGCACTTAAAATTAACATAGGACATGTGGAAAATGTTTTGATAAGTTAGATGGAAAACATAGGGATTTATAAGGAAATTTGAAGGTGTTAGGGGCTGGTTTGATAGATTGGGGTATGTACTTATGAGGTCTTTTTCATTCAATGTCTTGTGCGAGATGATAAGGAAAGGAAATACATGTTAGAAGGTGGAGGTGGAATAAAAAAAGGGGAGTCGTGCACAAAATAGGTATGTCTACTCAATGAAATATATATTTTAATGTGTTGAATTGTGACAGTGCACGTGCCATGTGTGTGAATGCTTAAGTTTGTACTTGTTGTATAGAAGTGCATGTGCCATGTGTGTGAATGCTTAAGTTGTGTTTGAATTGTACAAGCGCATGTGCATTGTGTTGAAATGTTTAAGTTGATGCTTGTGGCATGCACAAATTGAGAGTTAAGGTGTGATTGTGTTTAGGCATCGAGTAGGTGTTATGTGACCAAATATTATGATGAGCCAAATCGGTTGTCATGAGATGCTTGCTTGGCCGCAAAGTATACTTGAGTGTGTGTGGGTGTGCTCTCCTTTCATATGTGCATGGGTCATTAGGATTGAGGTGGTTGCATGTAAATTATGAAAATGTATGATTTGGGTTGAGTAATTACTAGACCAAACCTTGATTTGAATAAAAGAGGAATTAAAATGTATATACCTTGTGAAAGGACATAATATTGCTAGTTACTTATATATAAAGATGGTTATGGGTTCATATGTGTTCGGATGTGCAGATTTCTTTAGTGATGCCATAGGAGTTTACGTAAATAGAGTGTGGATTTTTAGGTATGAAGCCAAGTGAATACAAGTCCTTAGGTACGAGTACCTAGTTGTATAGCTAGGGGTCATGTCTAATCATTTGTAATGAATGCATAGGAATAACAAATGTATTTTACCAAGGGAAAGTAAGGAACTAAATGCTTAAATAATTATAAGTCATTTGTGCTTGGGTGATAGGCAGACCTAGGGAATATCCTACCATGTATGTCAATGAAGTTTATGGTCAAGATAAAAAGTAACTTATGCTATGATGAGTAAATTGGTGTCAATGTCAATATGGATACTATTCATGTTAGAAACACAATTGGTGCTAGATGATGGGGATATGCTTAGTACATGTAATGTGAATAAAAAGTCATGATTGGGAACTTTAGTAGGAGCTTAAGGTTAGCTTTTACGAATTGTTAAAGTAGGGTATAAGCAATCAATTTTGAACTTTTGAAACCTATGTGCACAAGGAAATTAAAAGGATTAAAATGGTACAAATATAGACAGGAACTACTAATGATAAAAGCGTGGACTCAAACCAAAATGACAATAGACAGAATTGTAGTAAGGTTTCCTAGGATCAGACACTAAAATGAATTAAAGGCTTATCATTAAACCTAGAATTTAAAAAGAATGATAAGCACTAAGCATAACTAGATGCTTAAGAATGAGATAAGGGCATGGGGTATGTAAAGCAATAGGTAATGAGATGAGAGGTCGAAGTAAGGTGACAAATAGTGGAATTGTAATTAAAGACTATAAGTGAACCCATTAAGGGTAAGGTAGCTAGAAAATGGTAATGTGCATATGAATATTAGCTTAAGTCAGAGAAGTGATGATTTAAATGATAAGTAAGGTATATGAAATTTACCCCCTATAATAGATAATGAAGGTGACTATGGAATAAAGAGATCCTAAGTCATATGAAATTTAGAATGACTATAATGTACTTGTGATAATTAAACTAATAACTAATGCATAATGAATTAATCTATTGATAACGAGTAGTGAGTATAAATATGAACTATTTGTCACTTGGATACAGATGATGTAATAATGAAACAAGGGATCATAATGATATGAAACTGAGCAAGAATATGAATTACTTGCTATGTGAATACATATGATATGATGACAAATGATGTTGTCAGTATAGATAAGATGTGTTGGGAATATATTAATGATGTGCATTATAATGATTACACATAATGACTGATGTTAAAAACTTGCTCTTGATCCCATATTTGACATAATTGATTAAAAGGGGAATGAAATGATAAGTTAAGTATATCCAAAATAAGAATTACTACCTAAAATTTTGTTAATAAAGTAGGGTAAATAAAGACTGTAACTTAGATAGTTTACTAGATAGGTAGACCAATCACCTAGGGATTTTAGCAATTATTAGTACTTTCATGTAGATGATGGGTGCAGCCGTCGAGGTTATGATATTTAGGCCTTACACACTCGGGTATTGGGAGGTCTATGGACTGACCCTGTTACGCTATTTGCTTGATTATGGATATTGGGAGGTTTATGTACTGATCCTTACTATCCACTAGAGATTTTTGATGATGATTATTAGGATATTAGGAGGTCTATGGACTAATCCTTGCTAACCACCAAAGATGTTTAATGATGATTATTCGGATATTAGGACGTCTACAAACTGATCCCTGCTATCCTTATAATCTGGTATTGAGAGGTTCTCGTGAACTGATCTCCGCTATCAGACTAAGTAGGTGCAGCTACTGAGGTCCAAATGTAGGTGACTACACACTTTTTGTATATCCTTGTATCCAATCACTAAACTTTTGTCTATCAAGTATAGGCCACTTAAATCATTAATATAGAAAAACTCTAAAGAATAATAATGTAATAGAAAGGACAATAATATAAATGTAAATTATAGTAATAGTGCGAAACATAGAGATAAGAACTTAAGAAAGCACAAGGGTTCATAATGGTAAATGTAAGACTAACCATGAGTAAGTGTGGTATATTAGATAACTCAATTTGTAAGTGAGTCCAAAAGGATCAGAACCATAATAAAGGTGATAACAAGTTCCATGATAGAATACAATAGAATGATGGTGGTTTAGTAACTTAAAACTACTAGAGTATGAAAGAGAAAAAAACTTATGACTTAAAATAATAGAACACTAAGTCTCTCACATAAGGTAAGGTCAATTGACAGGATAAGGGTTTTAAGTCGGTTGTACTTTGAGAACCCTGAATTTACATAAGAGAAATAATATTGCATAGTTAATCAATAAATATACATGCAAGCTACCCTTGATTTTGTAATTCATATGGGTGTCTATGTGTGAAAATTTCCAAGTACGGAGTAGGGTTAATCAAAGAAATTGACATAAGTAATAGGTCAAGGTGGAGACCCTGATATGATTGAAATTGCATGACCTACTCTATATGGTTAAGATCACAGTCCTTAGAATTATATATATTTGTTTAATGTAGTGGGTACCTAAGTGTGTGGGTATTGTACAGAGTTCCAAAGACAGTGTGTAAGGGATCTATGTTGTCTATGTGATTATTTCAAGTTATTTATGTTTTTAATGTAAGTGTTTAAATGATGTGAAGTGTGTGTGTGTGTAGTGTCGAGTTTGCATATGCTTGGCTATTGAAATTGTATTTAAGTTGTAAATAGTTGTGTGTGCATGTAAAGTAAATAACTTTTTAATAAATGGATCAAAACTCATGTGTAATGCATGTGTATGCCTTTTAAAGTATATTTACATATATGTTCCATTGAGTACACTAAGCATCTCACTCAACATATTATCTTTTTGTTGGTGCATAGATAGAGGTAGTTGATAGGAAGGGAGATCTGAGAGGAAGAAAATAGTCGCTTAAAGATTACATTTGGAGATTTAGTGCAAGAAATAAATTATATGTAATCTAAGATTTCCAATTGATTTGTACAATTATGGTTTGAATGTATTAGACATGTATATGATGTAATAACGGATAGTTAAAAATATCATAGATATGTAATTAGAAATATATGTATGAATGTGAGTTAAAAAAATTAGACTGAATGACTAGCATGTGTTATGATGGGGGATCAAGAGGATTCATTTAATGTGGATTATGTTGAATTAGGATTATAGAAGTATAATTTTGATAGGTGAAATTTTTGGTTTTCAACTAGGACAATAGTTATACTGCCAGGATTTCATTAGGATGAATATCTAATTAGGTTACTAAGTCCATAACATCTATTATCCAGTTAGGTTTATGAGATGGTTAAGAGGTGTTACACATACAAAGCCCATATCCCCTAAAGTTTACATATGAGTGCCTAATATGACAAACCAAAACTATATATCAACTACATATAGGAAAGAGCTACTTCAAGGATCTTTGGATTACTGAGGACAAAGTAACATTACTATCAACACTTTGACCTACAAGTTCCAAAACAAACAATGATGCTCTAAGCTTTGTAGCTTAGATATGTATCTAATAACAATAGTCACACACATCATATGTAGCTTATGTTTAAATTTATCATATATACATGTTCAATATAATCTTGGTATAAGAATAACATTTGTGACAATGTAAGTGTATGAATTATTCATATATGACATAATACAACATACATATCATTTATGCCTCTTTTAAGATTAGTTACATATTATTAGTCCTTATTAAGCAAGAAATCACTTAGTTTGATAATAATGAACAAATAAGATCTCGATACTAGATAACGAGAACTCTTGAGGCCATAAAGGCCATACAGTGGATTTATCAAATTAGGACTGTAAAGGTGATTATTGGGACCACAAAGGTCATGACTGGGCCCATGAAGGTCATAGCATAAACCCAAAGGTCATAGTGGGGACTTAAAGGTCATAATCAAATATATTGTACTATAGGCAAATACTAGGTCTTAAAAGCCATAAGCTATGGCCCAGAGGGTGAAATTTGGTATGGAATTACCATAGTAGCAACTAAACACCATAGTTGACTGATTAACTTATTTAGACTAGGTTGTGCATAATCATATAGGCATTTATGTTCTTAATTCAATTTTTACATAATTACCATTATTTTCCATTAAGGCAAATAACATATATCATAAGATACATAATAAGATCCTCATTATTATTAATTTCTCATGACTGCATTTTTTATTTACGATTCTATATCTTAGGCTATTAGGCTATATGCCTGCTTTTAGTTAGATATAATCCTTATTGCATGGCCATTCGGCTAACATGCATACATCTTAGCAATTTATCATTTTATGCTTACTAACATAGAATAAACATGCTTTACAATGAATTATACACAACATTTTTAAATATCAACATTATTGGTCTTATACATATACTTGTTGTATCACCTCTATAATACATACTTTCACATGCTCATAACTATACTAACAATTATATATAAAATCATTTCATGCCTTGTATATTTAGACATGCATATTGATTCAACATCTCAATGTTTTGGTCTAGTTTCAATTTATGCCACTAATATGCCTGAAACGAGTCTCTTAGCCCTAAAAATGCCATTAAAACATGTTAATCATTTTATTTCTAATCAATGTTATTTTAAATTTACCTTTAAAGAGTTTATAGCTCATTATAGTAGTTCTAGCATATCAATATCTCATTTTACAATAATTATGCTAAAACATTATACATGAATCATGTAAAATACTACACATCACACGTTTCCTCATTTACATCCTTAATTTAATCATACACAACTAAAGTACTCATTTTATTATGAAATTCCATCTTTCTTACATACAAGCTTTTTGGTTTCTTTAACTTGTGGCTTTCAGTTAATTCTTCCTTCTTACATGCCATTTCTACACCTCTTTCCATGTTACATCATTTTTTGTCATTCTAAACTTATTTACTAGTTGGCATTATCAAAATTCCATATTCAAGATGTCTACATTACTAATTTTGTTCAATATGTGTGTGTGTGTGTGCGCATTTTTATGCTCATGATATGTAATTATGTGGGTTTACAGTAAGTATTACATTTAAAATCTTAAAGGCACAAATTCTATGAATTTTGCTTAAGTAATGCACACACTTGGATTCCTTTATTTTGATAATTTCCATGTAACACCCCTACCCGATTCTCGAGGGAACTTAATAGAAGATGCTACTTTTGATAGTTTACCTATCTTGTCCCTACCATAGCTATCATTTATTTAACACTTCTAGCCCTAACTACCTGATCTATGATTTCTTGTTGTGTATTTGGTATTATCTTATATTATCCTCATGGGGACTATGAATAGTTGATAAGACAATTTTGTGGTTGTAATTCAATTTACAAAAATTTGGGCAGCATAATAGCTACCTTAGTGATAAATTGTAGTTTTTAAACATGTTAAAAAGCACTTTTATATCAATTATCAACATATTAGTCAACTCTTGGATCCATCTGGTTTTTTAATCATCAAGTCCCATCACACAATCACATACACAGGGTCTCAAATGAACATCATGCTAAAACATAAAATCAAGAACAAAAACATAAACATATATATACATTAAATCTAAAACTCTAGTTTATGAAATACAGACCATATAGTATCAAAGGTGTTGTCCAATGACTCTAAGCCCTAGGCCCCATGCCTTATCCACACATGAGTGCCATCTATATACACACAAAAGTATAGAAAATATACCTTAACAAATGATTGTTAGCTATATTGTAGTTGTCAAGGCTGAGTAGCACTATTTTCTACAACCTCCACATCAAAACATCGATACCCTAAGTATAAACTCAAAGGTGAATTTAATGTAATATATATGTGTCAACTAAACAATCATACAAAAACACTTATCATGTAAGTTATCTGACTATGTAGGTTCAAGTAAATATGATTCTATCATTTATTAGCTAGTCTTATCACTTATAACTCAGTGTGTCTTATAGTTTATTTAAGTTACAAGGTTATATTCCTTAACCTTAATTATGTCGGGTATGTCATAAAACCATAGATGTTAATATTATATGTATTTATTTATTTTCTTTCATTTTAGGTCCATAATAAAAAGACTACACTTAAAGATGCTAGATAGTGGGATCTATATTATGCAGTGGCCCATATTATGGACCTCAATAACACCTATCGAACTCCATCCAATAGTAGGGATCAATTTATAAAAACCTCTCAAGTCAAGTGGCAAGGATCTATCCTAGCAGACCTTCCAATAGTAGGGATAGCAAGGATTAGCCCCATGGGAACTCCTAAATCCCAATCATCAAATTATCATAAGTGGACAATAGGGATTAGCCTTGTGGGACCTCCTAAATCCATAATAGGATGGGCAAGAAAGGATCTGCCTATTGGACCTCCTAATACTCGAGTGTGTAGGGCTCTCTATCAAAACCTCAATAGCTATACCCACCACCACATGTCACAAGCAATGGCCTAGGAGGGTTAAAAACCCTAATAGCTGCTAAATCTTTAGTTGACTTGTCAACCCATCCAGTTAGTGTCTAGCTGATATGGGCCAATTCTATTTACCATTTTATTTATACAATTATAGGTCATTCAACACCAATTATAGCTTTTTTTTATAATTACCACAATTACATGCATATTTACATTATTAAGTAACCAAAAATTACAATGCCCTTTTTTACACACATATCACTATTTATTTGGTTATATTTATTGCCTCAATTCTCAAATAATTATTGTCATATAATACAAAACAATTACATCAATTCTCGATAATATTACCATTATCAACCCTACTAATATCAATTAATCAATATCTTATTCACTTGTATTACATCACAAATTCACTTTCATGCACTTAGTGATTTCATGCCTTACTATAGTTACCATTAGTCATCACTTACGCATACATGTGTATGCTTTCACACATAACCTAATTTAGGCCATATCATGCATTATTACTAACTATTATTTACCTCTATGAATTTCAACTTATGACTATAGATGCCTAAAGTTTGGCCTATGATGATAATTAGAGATAGGCTCAAGCAACAAGGCAAGTGACTTAAAAACCAAGTCTTTATGGACTAACATGGCCTAAGTCTACCTAGACTTGATGGTATGAGGTCTGTACCCTAGCTAGCCTAGACCAATTGAGCTTAAAGCCTAAAATCCACATTGTCTAGCCAAAGCCAATGTTCACATGGACTAAATCTAACTTGGCCCAAGACTTATGGACTAGCGAGAAAACCCATAACTAAGTTCGTATAGACTAAGCCATACAAGTCTGCATGGACTTGCTGATGAAAAGCTTCCAAAAATAAGGGATACCTATCTAGACATTGTCTCTTAATCCTAAAAGGATTCTACCATTTTTGGATAAGAGAGCCATCACTCTAAGCCAATATATACCCTTCCTAGGAAAAGGAAAGGGGGAAAACATAAGGGAAGCAATTCTAAAAGCCAAAAACCCATCATCTGTGAGTCCAGGAGAGAACTCCAACTAGGAATCTCTCTACCAGTCTTAATAGTGCACACTTAAAGTTTATTCTTTTAAAACTCTACCTTTTACAACTATTGCTTGAAGTCCACTTACAAAGGTAAGATCTGAGGCCTCCTATTGTTCATGGACCTAAGATCTCCAAGGACTGATCACAAGTGAGGTGATTCTATGTAATCCCCACTTTTGATCATAGGAGTAGGTCATTATTTTAAGTTGTTTCATATTGTATAATTGACTATTTTCGTATCACAACTATTTTGTTATTTTCATATTAATTGCATGGACCTATTTATAAGCATAATGACATCTACATCGACTTACTTTATTGATATGTGCATGATATGTCATCTGTATGGACTTAATTTTGATAATAGTGTCCTATTCGCCTTATGTATCATGTTTTAATGTATTTCAATTACCATGTTGACATTATGTTATGATGTTATCATGTTGTGTAAATATTCTGTTCTATAATATGTTTATTATTGACATACTAAAACTATTATACAGTCTATAAGGACTCTCTCTCATGAGGAACATAGTCCGTATGGATGGGCTTGTTTTATTCTTGTTTATTCTATCTTTAAGTCTTCGTAGACTCTATCTCACAAGGAACACAATCCACATGGATATATTTGTGCTAAGCTTGTTTATTCTATTATGTAATTCTCACGGACTCCCTCTTAAGAGGAATGTAGTTCTTGCATAAATTTACTTTGAATTCTAGTTTTTAGATGTATTTGTATTTCTTATCCTTTTTATGAATCCTTATTTGGTATCATTAACCTTTTCCTTTATGTTATATGCAAGTGACCCTTCTCACTGTAATGGAGGTCTGCATGGACATAATCGCCCTTACAAGCAGTAGTCCACATGGACACTTGCCAGAGCTTCACAAAGTCTGCACGAACGTAGTGTCGTATAGATAAGACTAATTAAGTGCTTCGTTTTATTTTCTTTGGTTTATTTTTATTATATCTTTTGGCTTATTTTGAGTTGCAATAGGTAGTTAAACAATTTGTTTTATATGCCACATGCCTAACTTTCACATCAAATGGTTTTTTTATGTAATTAAATGGTGTTTTGCTCATAAAGTGGTTTTTAAGTTTTCTCTAATTAAAAGTCACATAAAAAATATATTTTAATAAAGACCAATCTTTTAGAGATGGGAGCTGGGTAGTTATCACCAATTCCTATGGAATTATATGCAATTGTTAGGTCAAATAACAACTAATCAATGACCTATTTTTTGGATGTACAATATACACGTATTCTTTAAATACCATAAATTTACTTCCTACACATATTAAAAGGTGACATAACTGCTTTAAATATAAAGCATGCTTACTTGATATGGGATTGATAAATGTTACAATGTACAATGAAGACATATTATTGGGGCATAAATAAGATCTAAATTCTAAACATTTTTGGTACAGAAGATCAGAGGTCATGGTGTAAAGGCTAAGTGGTGACTCCTAAACACTAAACCACTCTCGTCCCTAATAAAAATACATTATTTTCTCTACAATGACCATTTTTGATCTCACATTTTAGCCTTTTTGCATCACTAATTCTCCCTAAATTTACTTGCACACTAACATGCCTTTCATTCATAACATTCGGCCATACCATAAGCATACACATGCACATGCACTTCTCACACCTTAATAAAATAGACATGTTTCTCATAATCACATTAACATAATTACATAAACATTGTATATTAACATGTACACATATACACACAATTACACTTCTATACACATTTTCATACACTTGTTCATACACAAACATAATGGCACACAAATATTACACTAAATTCACATATGTAGGGTGTCAAAACACCCTAATTCACCACTTCAAGCCCTTCATTGCCTCTCTACTCCAAGCCTTTCCTATAAACATACACATTTTAGTTTAGAAAATTCTTAAAAATTCTACATTCTAAATTAAAAGCTAACTACATGGTTAAGCTAGGCTCACTTAGGAATACCTAAAACAAAAATAAAAAAAAGTGGGGTAAAAACACTTCCGCCCAAATTTGGCACTATCCATCAAGTGTTAATATCTCACTTTCTAGCTTTTGTTTCTAAATTTTGTTAATTGGAATAAACTCAAGAGGCTGTGTAGGTAAAGAACCGCATTTTGCTAGGTTTAGCCTTGATTTAAGAGAGATAAAGAAGAAAAATGGAAGGAGAGAGAAAAGGGAGATGGCATCAACCTTAGGGTAGGGAGGAAGAATATGAGGACTCTTAGCATGTGTGGCAACCCTATATGTTTTTACCCTTTTATATTAGATGGGTGGATAGCTTGGATCATGCCATATATGGATACAACTATTTGTTTTAACTTGATTTTTTTCAAACTTTAGAAATTCAAAATAATTTCTCATGACCTCTAAAAATCATTGTCTTAATGCTAAAAAATTCTTGATAGTGCTCATTAAGGGCTCCATAAAAAACTTAAGTCAATACTCTAAAGGCAACTAAGGTTACTATTCACTCACATAATTAAGAAATTCCAAATAAAATATCAAATGACCTTAGAATGTTAAAATTCCTTTACCAATAGACTCATTAGAATTTTTTACCTTCAAGGTATGGTATTTTTAGGTCTATATAGGCATATCCCAGACCACTTTTGGCACAATGTCAGCTTAGGTTACTATTCACTAGTTCTTAGCCTAAAATTATTTATTGATTCTACTAAAAGTTTTAATTCTTCCATTTTCTAACCCATTAAAGTTTTATGACTAGTACTTCCCCTTCTGGCCATTATAAGGTGCCTCGGTGTCTTAAGAGACACTATTCATGCCTCGAAGGTACTATTAATGAACTGAGTTTTGTGGGCATTATAATCCTTCCCCTCTTAAGAAATTTCATCCTCAAAATTACTTGATGAGAATAGATATGGATATTGAGCTTTCATCTGCCCTTTACTTTCTAAAGTGGTCTCTTCCATCTTATGGTGCTTCCATAACACTTTCACTAGTGGTATAAACTTTTTTCACAATTCTTTTATCAATTCTTCCTCACAGGTCAAGTCTGGCTATATTTTAATATCCTTTATCGGTGTCACATGTGAAAGATTGGATTGATATTGGCTTAGCATCAAGACATGAAGCACATTATAGATTTACTATAATTCTAGTGGTAAGGCTAACTTCTAAGCTATTGGTCCCCCATATTTTGTGATCTCATAGCAATGTAGCATATCTTTCAGTACCTGTATAACCTATTCTGATTGTCTATCCGTCTATGGATGGAAACCTATATTGTAATAAATCGAAAATCCCAATTTTTATGAAAAGTACTTTCCCAGGATGAATAGTGCTCTTAAGACTTAGGGTGTACTGAAGTTACTGGATGAAAGTATTAGTCATAAAATAATTTTGGGCAAAGTTTGAAATCAATTGGAGTTCATTTGATTTGTTAAAAATTCTAAGAAATTTTTTACAGCAGTATCTTATGAATAGTGAACAAGGCAAGGCTAAATTGTAAATAAATTTTAAAGTTGCTCAGAAAATTTTGAAACTTATACAATCTTATACACAAAAATTCCAATGAGTCTAATGGTGCTTGAATCAAAATTTTTAGAGGTTAGGAAGTTTTTTTGAATTTCTATATGCGTAAAACTAGCACTTTAATTCATTTTCTTTAAATTTTTAAGTCCAAATTTTTAGAGCATTTAGTGACATAATTAACTAATTTTGAGATGTTCAATGAGAGAAAAAGGATTTAAAATAGGGGAGAAAAGAATTTTTAAAGGTATTAAAAATTAATTTTTCAAATACTATAAATACCTTTGAATTGTTGACTTTTTGGTCAAATGACCAAAATCACTCTCTCCCCCTCACCTCTCAAAAGTCGACAACCCCTTAAGGAGAGAATTCTCCATTTTCTTCTTTTCTTTCCTATTTTCCAAGCCTAAATCACAACATTTATCATAGAAAATAAGTCTCTAAGGGTTTTAGCTAAGGAATTAGAAGGTTTTTCAAGGAAAATGGAGGAATTTCCAAGTTTTTGGGTTAGGTGAATAATTTCCATTTTTTTATCGAGTAAGATTTTTGAGAAACTAATATTTTTCTTATTTTAAATAGATTCCTAGTAGTCCAAAAATGTTGTCTTTTGAATTTTTTTGGGTATCATATGATTTATTATGAATTTTCTAAAATCAAATATGTAATATGCAATTGAGAAAATGGACTACACATGAGATAAAGGAAAAACGAAGGTGTGAGAGGTCCTCAAGTTGTATTGTGATCATTTTGGTATGTGAAATTGACTTATATCATGAATATTTAATAATGCCTTAATTTTCCATAACGATAATTATATGCGTTTAGTGAGAAATTAGTGAAATTAATAAGTTAGCCTTGTAAATGATCATTTTATTAACGTGTATTAAGCATAATGAATATGTGTAATGTGTGAATAACTAAAATTGAATGAGATGGTATTTTTGCTATGTTGGCCGAATGGCCATGTGTTAATCCTTTCCATTTATGAATTAATTATTGAGTACATGTGACATGGTTTAATGATAATTTGATGTAAATTAATCTTATGTATGTGCGTAAATGAAGAATTTGTGTATGTTTGGTGCTGGCAAGCAAGGTGGTCGAATGGTCATATGAGGAAGTGTGTATTAGTGTGTTGTGTTTAATACATTAAACTACCTTGGTTTAATGTAAGAGATAATATTTTGGAAGCATAATAGTGTTCTATATTTAAGAGGAGAA
>CANXYI011039649.1:0-10546 GCA_948208565.1 Hura crepitans
TTATTCATCATAACCAAAGAAGAAATCACTTATAAATTCAACATTCCAGCCATTGTATTTCAATTTTCAACCTTCTAAGCACCCTAGCACATGATGAAAAAGCTTTAATTTCACTTACATATCACTTTGAAAGTGTCATTCCCATTTAAAGTCACGTTGCTAGCCCAATTCTGGCTTCCACGGTACTCCCTCCCTCCTTTATAGCCCTCCAAATGCCATCCAATGGCCACTAATGCCATATACAAACACACATACATGTCTTTGGTATATCTTAGCATCAATTGGTAGCCTAAAGAAGAAGAGAAAAGGAGGAAATGCTCCAAACACACCTTACACACTCTCTTCTAGACTACTCTAAACTAGTCACCTTGCATGAAATTTCTCTCTCAAATGGGAACTCTTTTTGGCATGATTCTTCTTTCTCATGGTGCCTAACATCCTAAAGAATTTTTAGCCACCAGAATCTCCTAATTGGGTCACCGGAGCAGAAATTTATGGCCTAAGAGGTGAAGGAATGGCATCGGTCAGGCAATAGGAAAGGGGAAAAATAAGTTTTGTTCCTTACAAGTGGAAATCCACTTATCACATGCCCTTTGCCACTTGGCAAGGTTACTCAACCACTTGGCATTACTGTGGACCCCATCTTGACATGTCAAAGTTGTCTTGATAATTCCCGAACAATCCTAATTTTTTAGCAAACTTAAAAAATTCATAAAAATTCACTCAAACCTCTAAAAATTACACCGTTTATTTTAAAATTCCTATTTTAATCCCCTCCACTTGCTCATAAATTTTTGTGGCCAAATTCCTATGATAGGGCAATTTTCAAACTACTTTGATTTGCGTGCCAACCTAAAAAATTACGAGAATTTACAAATAACCTCTAATTCCAAAAATCCTTTCACCATTAAACTTAATGTAATTTTTAAGCTTCAGGGTCCACTATTTTAGGGTCCATCTAGGCATATCTCAGGTTTGACCTAGCTCAAAAAATTTTTATTGCATCGACGAGTAGCTTTCAATTTGAAATGAATTATTAGTTCTGCTAAATTTTTAAATTTTGCCTATTCCAACAAATTATGACCCCGTGATGTTTCATGACTTGTGTCACTACGTCGATCTATGTGTAAGTGACCCGACACCCTAAGTGCACTTCTTGAACCCTATGGCACTATTCACAGATCCTTGAAACACGGGCATTACAAGAAATGAGAATTTACCTTGTGTGGATGTGAGGTTACTTGCTGGTCGAGAGCTTTAGCATGGGTATAGGTGTGTTTATTTATTTGATCTTGTGATAGAAAGTGATATTTACTGCCTATGGTATATGTTAGCATGTTGTATATGTGTAGCTAATTGATTTGGCTTGATTGGTGCATGAATGATGGTGAATGAAAATTTGGCCAAGACATAACATGTACATTAGAAAGATTAGATGTTATGTGTGTGTGAATGTGTTGAGACTATGGATGAGAACTTACATGTGTGATGGTTTAATTTGCTTAGCCTAATTGGAGTACATATGTGGATTTAGTAAAGTATGAATGAATGCAAAGAATGGATATTGATGAATGCAAACACACTTGAATATAGACTTGAATAAGATGGCTTAAATAAAATATGAAATGTAACCTTGAAATAGACCTAAAATGTGGCTAAAAGGGCTATGTTTATATGATTTAATGTAATTGCATAAATACCTATTGTTTGGCCTTTTAAGTGGCCTAATTGATATTGGCTTTTGGCCTATGGGAAATAATGAACGTACTGGTGAAAACTGCACTAAAAAGATAAGAAATAGACCAAGAAAGTACTATCACAAACCTTGTAAATGACTTAGAACTATCTAAATTGACCATTACATGAATCAATAATTCATATAGATAGAAGTGGATGATAAATATTGATTAAATGTGTAATGAAATAAAAAATAATATGAATTAAATATTGGTCAACACAGGACCTAAAAGTAGAATTGGGAAGTTACCTAATACTATTTAATTATAACAATACCAGATCGGGCTAAAATTGAAATGCGTTATAAAATTTATATTTATCTATTTTTCATTCCAAAATATTATAAGAAGTTAATCAGTAAAGAAATAAACATAAAAAAAGATTAATGGCCCATTTGTCAAACACTTACTAGATGGATTGACTGGTCAACTTAGAGATTTTAGCAGCTGTTACACTGTCTGATTTTCAGGCATGGCTAGTATAGTGGCTTAAGTCCACATTATAGCAACTATACTAGTCTATTGGATAGACAATTGTCTACTTTTGCACACTTAATACCATTTACTTAATTTTGCTAGTGCAGCAGTGTAGGTTCTGGAGGGCCATTGCAATAGTCTGTTGACAGACCATTCTACTAGGCAGACCAAATTGTGACATCACTAATTTTCAAATAGGGCCAGTACAATAGCCAAG
This sequence comes from Hura crepitans, assembly GCA_948208565.1. Lineage (NCBI taxonomy): Eukaryota > Viridiplantae > Streptophyta > Magnoliopsida > Malpighiales > Euphorbiaceae > Hura > Hura crepitans. Next base: position 2,431 of record CANXYI011039649.1, read on the forward strand.
GTTTTGAAGGGCCACTTTACTAGTCTATTAGATAGACCATATCATGTTATTTGCACCTTCACTACTATGACTTGATCAGGCCAGTGTAGCGGTCGAGGTCCAAAATGTGGATCACTACACTATTTTAGTTCCCTCTGGGTCCAGTGTATTAAAGTGTCATCTACCTAGTTAGGCCTATTAATTTAATGATATAAATAACATACAACACTGATAATGGCAGACTATTAAATTTTCTAGAACTTTGGTATAATTAACTAAATGAATAACTAGTATATATCATCAGGGGTATTTTTGTAATTTTACACGAACAACAATTATTAACCTAGTAAATTAACTATTTGAATGTTATCACTGATAAGGGCTCAAATCTATGATTTATTTAGTTTATAAATGATTATGTAGGTGACTGACTGTCGTATGTATGTACAAGGGTATTTTGGTTATTAGAGTATAATTAATTTAATTATTTGTTTAATAACCTGAGTTAGTTAATATTAACTTGTATATGTATGAATAAACCATATGACATGATTTAAATGCTTAATTTCACCACTGAGTGTATTATATACTCAGCTTACCTATTACAGTGCGTAAGTAAGGATAATCAAGATATAACCTCATAAAGTGTGTAACCAGAGTTTAGAGGATAGTCAAAAGAAGGTTTCCATGTATATATGTTGTATAGCTTTTACACTCATTGTACTTAGGTGGGAATGGGTATCCTATGTATAGGTGGCTTGTATATACATATATGTTATAGACAATGATTTGTAATAAGTATATATTCAGACTGCTTTGGAATATGTGGTTTCTTTTACTTGATGAGAAGGTATACGAGCCTGAGGCTCTAATTTATGATTATCTGATTATGGCTTAAGGCCTGTGTTGATGAATTGATAGACAGATGATGTTAGGTGTATATCTGAAGGGCTAAAAGGGTTTAAGAGATGCGGAAATAAGGTTATAGAAGTGTTTTTATAGGTTTTAAAATTTTCAGATAGTGACTTAGACATCCATTATGCTGTTGGATTTAAATAAAAATATAAGAAGTCTGTAAATGACTATTTGTTGTATGATTAGACTTGTATGACCTTAAGTTGGGCCTTGAAAAAGATAGAACTAGTTTTAGAATTAAGCGGAATCAAATAATAGGAATTTGGCAAAAGTTAATTGAATAAACTAGGAGAGTAGTTTCAAGATGAGTGACTTAGTAGGATGTGCACTGCTTATTGGGTTTCTTCAGGAATACAGTAGGAGGTGTCACATTTAGTGGTATTAGAGCATAGGTTTAATGTTCGTAGGTAGAGTACATGAGTGCAACTGCTTAAGTTTCAACTCCTGTGAACTGTTATGTTGTATGAGATTGGTAGGTTATTCCTTTGTATTAAGCATATGGGTAATCAGGTACCCAAATGAGGGGCCAAAGAAGTGGCTAGTTTTGCACCTATAACTATACAGGGGGTAGGCAATACGTCAGTACCTAAACCTAATGATATTGCATAGTAGCCATAACCACAAGTGCCTAGTCAACAGTAGGCAGAAGCATCTCCTACTTTGTTATAGCATATAGTGAACTTATTTAGGCATACCACTGCTGCTAATCCATCTCCATCTTTACCTCTACCTCTTCTAGCTCCAGTACCACCTCTACCACCAGCTCTTCCATAGAAAATGCCTTTAGAAAGGCTAAGGAAAACTAGAGCTACTGACTTTCTGGGGAGAAAGAATGATAATGCTGCCAGAGCTGAGTACTAGCTAGACAAAACATTTAGAATTTTGGAGCAGTTGAATTGTATAGAAGAAGAAAATTATCAATGTGCCACTTATCTTCATTAGAAATAAGTCTATAATTGGTGGAACACTATTAAGACAAGAGAAGCACTTGTAGACTTGACCTGGGAGTTTTTCTTTAAGAATTTCAGGAAGAAATATATACTTCACTCATATAAGGATAAAAAGAGATAGGAATTCCTTAACTTGAAGCAGGGAAGAAGGACAATGTCAGAATATGAGAAAGATTTTATTAGGCTATTGAAGTATGCTAAAGAGTTCATTCCTAATAAAGAAGAGAAATGCAAGATATTCTTAACAGGACTAAATGTAAAGCTGAGAATGTAGATAGCCAACCCAAAAGAGATAGATTTTATAGTATTGGTGGCAACCACATATGACATGGAAGAAATAATGCAAGAAAAGAGGGATTTCTTCCAGAGGAAGAGATAGTTCACTGCGGGATAGTCTAGTACAGTGTCAGGGGATAGTAAGAAAAGAAGAGAGGGTCAATCACATACATAGTCTCAACCTAGGCCCCAGTATCAGTTAAGGTATCAAGGGCAGAGATAGGCACAGTCTTAGAGATCTGGACAAGCTTCTACAGGTAGACCTTGATTACCTCATCGAGCTGATAGTGCTCTAGTACTAAGGGTAATAGAAATAGACCTTCGACTTGTACTACATGTCAAAAGAGACATTAGAGTAGTGTAGGCTAGCTAGAAGAGGAGAGTGTTTCCACTGTGATGCCAGAGACCATTAAAAAAAGTGTCTTCAGACATAGTCAGAGGTGCTCAAACACAAGCATCTAATATTGCACCTCAAAATATAAGTCAGAGGCAGAACATAGAAGAGCAACCTAGTACTAGCTAGCATATAAGCCTAAGGCTTGTGCTCTAGCTAGATAGTATATTGTGAGAGCTAGAGAAGAGGCTGTAACACTAGACATCATAACTGGTACTTTTTATTTATTTGACATTCTAGTTTTGGCTTTAATAGACCCTAGTTTTACACATTCATATATATGTATTGCACAAGCACAGAACAGGAGGTTAGGGCCTAAACATGTTGATATAGACATCAAAGTCAGTAACCTTATAAGATAGACTATTGCTGTGAATAGGGTATATAGATAATGTCCCCTAGTGATTCAAGGATATCAATTTTCTACTGATCTGATTGACTTACCTTTTAATGAGTTTGATGTGATACTAGGAATGGATTGGCTAACTGAGCAGTAGGCTATAATTGATTATAGATATAAGAAATTGACCCTCTGAATTGTAAAGGGATAGACAGTGACAGTGAATGGTGAGAGAACTCTTTTAAATAGTCTTATCTCTATTGTTATAGCATGAAAACTTCTTTAAAAAGGGTGTAAAGCTTACCTAGCTTATGCCATTGACATGAATAATCCTAACTCCAATCTTAAACATATCCCTATTGTGTTTGAATTCCCTGATGTGTTCTTAATGAGTTGCCAGGTTTACCACCTCAGAGAGAACTTGACTTTGAAATTGAGGTATATCCTGGTACAACTCCAATATCCATTGCTCCTTATCAAATGGCATATATTAAATTAAAATAATTGAAAGTACAGTTGCAAGATCTATTAGATAAGGGTTTTAGTGTATCTCCTTAAGGAGTATTTGTTTTGCTCTGACTGCCTATTGATTACATGTAGCTAAATAGGATAACTGTGAAAAATAAATATCCATTGCCTAGAATAGATGATCTTTTGGTTCAATTAAGATGTGTAGGTGTATTCTCAAAGATTGATTTGAGATCTAGGTATCACCAATTGAGAATCAGAGAGGCTGATATTCCTAAACTACTTTTAGAACTAGATACAAGCACTATGAATTCTTGGTGATGCCATTTGGGCTCACTAATGCACTAGCAGCTTTTTATGGATCTGATGAATAGGGTTTTTCAACCTTATTTGGACCAATTTGTGATGGCGTTCATAGATGATATTTTAGTGTATTCTAGAAATAAGGAAGATCATGAACAACATCTTAGAGTTGTGTTACAAACTCTGAGAGAGAAAAGTTGTATGCCAAGCTCAGTAAATGTGAGTTTTAGCTAAATGAAGTTACTTTTTTGGGGCACATAGTTTCAATAAAGGGGATCCAAGTTGACCCTAGCAAAGTGAAGGCAGTGTTAGAATAGGAACCACCAAGGAATGTGACTGAAATAAGAAGTTTTCTGGGTTTATCTGGGTATTATTAGAGATTTGTGAAAGGATTTTCCATCATTGCCACTCCTTTGACTAGATTGATTAGGAAGAATGTGATGTTTAAGTGGGATGATAAGTGTTAAACAAGTTCTGAGAAACTAAAGAAGATGCTGATAGAAGCTCCTATCCTGATTCAACCTAAACAAGGTAAGGATTTCACAGTGTATAGTGATGCTTCACTGAATGGTTTGGATTATGTGTTAATGCAAGATGGAAAAGTAATAGACTATCTTTAAGACAGTTGAAGCCATATGAGAGGAACTATCCTACTCATGATTTGGAGTTGGCTGCTATTATTTTTACTTTAAAAATATAGAGGCACTACTTGTATGGTGAAAAATGTTACATTTATATAGATTATAAAAGTCTAAAGTACCTCCTCACTCAAAAAGAGTTGAATTTAAGGAAGAGAAGCTGGTTAAAACTGATAAAAGATTATGACTGTTTCATTGATTACCACTCAGGGAAAGCAAATGTGGTGGTAGATGCTCTAAGTAGAAAATTCATAGTAACTTTAAAAGCCATGAATGCTAGATTGCAGTATACTTTAGAGAATGCTATTTTGGTTGAGTTATAGGTGAAACCTAATTTTCTATAATAGATTAAAGAGACCTAGATAAAAGATGAATAGTTGGTTCAGATTGTTAGTAAAGTCAAAGAGGGTAAGGCCATAGGGTTTAAAATGGCAGAAGATAGATGTTTGTATTACCATAATAAGTTGTGTACCTAGTACAGATGACCTGAGGTTATAAATACTAAAGAAAGCTCATGAAGCTCCTTATTCTATGCATCTTAGGAGCATAAAGATGTTTTTAGACTTGAATTCTCATTATTGGTGGCCAAGTATGAAAAGAGATGTGGTAGAATATGTTACAAGGTGTCTAACATGGAAATAGGTGAAAGCTAAACACCAGGTTCCTTTTGGATTGTTACATCCTATAGCAATACTAGAATGGAAATGTTAGAAGGTGACTATGGATTTTGTGATGGGTTTACATATGACTAGAGGTGAATGTGATGCTATGTGGGTGATTATTAATAGATTGATAAAGATAACTCACTTTATTCTGATCAGGATGGATTATTCTTTAGAGAAACTAGTTAGACTATATATGGATGAAATAATCAGACTTCATAGGGTGCTAGTGACTATTATTTTTAATCAGGATCCTCACTTTTACTTTTCGATTTTGGAAGAAGCTGTAGGAAGCATTAGGCACTAAACTGGCTTAGGTATAACTTTCATCCTTAGACTGATGCACAATTAGAAAGGGTGATATAGGTACTCAAGGATATGCTATGAGGGTATGTAATTGAGTTTAAAGGTAGCTAGGATTAGTACCTATCTTTGGCAGAGTTTGCCTATAATGACAGTTATCAATCTAGCTTAGGAATAGCACCTTATGAAGCTTTGTATGGCGGACGATAAAGAACTCCTCTGTGTTGGAGTTAAGTTGGGGAGAGTAAAATTTCTAGTATTGATCTTATTAGAGATATAAAGGAAAAAGTAAAAGTGATCAGAGATAGGTTGAAAGCTACAGTTGACAGATAGAAATCATATACTAACCTAAAATGGAGGGATATTGAGTATGCAGTTGGGTAAAAAGTGTTTCTAAAAGTTTCTTTATGGAAGAAAGTATTAAGATTTAGGAAAAGGGAAAGCTAAGTTCTAGGTTTATTGAACCTCATAAGATTACTAAAATGGTTGGACCACTAGCTTACAAGCTAGTATTGCCATCTAAGCTATAACAAATACACGATATTTTCCATGTTTCAATACTTAAGAGGTACAGTTTGGATCCTTCATATGTGATTCAAATGACAGATATCGAAGTATAACCTCACTTGAGCTATGAAGAGGAATCGGTTAAGATTTTGGCTCATGAAGGGAAATAACTAAGGAATAAATCCATACCACTGGTTAAGGTGCTATAAAGACATCATAATATTGAAAAGGCTACTTGGGAGCCAGAAGAACAAATGAAAATCCAATATCCACAACTATTTACTTTAGGTAATTTTGAGGATAAAATTTTCTTAAGAAGGGAAAAACTGTAATGCCTATATGTCAAAGCTCCGTGAATGGTGTCACTAAGTTTGAGAAGTGTGCTCGGGGTACTGGGTCCCTTGCATGAGAATCAAGGCAACGACACTAGTCATGAAACTTCGAGGGGCTTTAACTGATAAAAAGGCAAATTTTAAAAATTTAGTAGAACCAATAAATCATTTTGGACTATAAGCTATTGATCTATGGGGTTAAATTGAGTCAGGCTAGGAATGACCTAAGATATGCTCGAACGAACCCAAAAATATCATAACATAGCTCAAAAATTCAACTGAGTCCACTGGTGAAAGAACTTTTGAATTCTGAGGTCGTTTACAAATTCTTATAATTTTTTAGGTTAGCACGTAAATCAATAGTCTATAAACTGTCCTATCAATGGAATTTGGCTGTGAAAATTTACAAGCATGTAAAGGGGATTAAATGAGGAATTTTAAAATAAACAACATAATTTTTTTAGGTCCTTATGATTTTTAAAATTTTTTCAAAGTTTCTATCAAAATTGAGTGGTTTCGGGATGGTTTGGGTGCTCATGGGATCCACTCGTGCCACTTAGACAGCCAAGGCCCCATGAAGATTGTCAAATTACCTTGATAAGTGGCAAAATCCACTAAGCAAATGAAAAAAAATTCCTTTCTTCTCCAAGCTATTGGAACTGACACCATATTTAGTAAAAAGAATGCATTTTTATCTTCTTCCTTGATACATTTTAGAAAGCCATCACCACTAAAAATCATCTTTGTATGTCAGGGACATGAGGGAAAAAGAATTATAGCAAAAGGAGTTCTCTATAATTAATTAAAATTCTCCAAAGGTTCTATGGTTAGAAGTAGTCTAGCAAGTGTATAAGGTAAGCTTTCATGTCTTTTTATTGAGTTTTCTTAGTAGTTCTTGGCTGTAAATAGTTGTTTAGGAAGCCTAAGGTCAAAGAGAATGTATTTAAATTGTTTTTTAGGGACAATAAGGGACAAAGTGGCTTAAAGAGAAGGGGAGAAAGCTTCCATGGGGGCTGGAACTGAGGTGCTTAAAGGCTTTGAATTGGTGGCTATTTCCTTCTCTTATAATTTGAGTTATGTGGACTCTAGTATTTATCTCATGCCATTAGGCTTTTAGGGCTAGAAATATATCTTAGAATTTGTTAATTTTGGGGCTTAATTAATTTTAGTTTGAAGTCCAAATGAAAGCTTTTAGTGTATGGTTAAATTGATGCTAAAGTGATGATGGAAATGAGAATTTACCTTCTGAGGATGTGAGGTTACTTGCTGGCTGAGAGCTTTGGCATAGGTATAAATGTGTTTAATTGTTTGATCTTGTGATAGAAAGTGATATTTTATTACCTATGGTACATGTTAGCATGTTGTATATGTGTAGCTAATTGATTTGGCTTTATTAGTGTATGAATGATGGTGAATGAACCTTTGGTTAAGACATAACTTGTACATTGGGAGGATTAGATGGCATGAAAGTGAACTTGTGTATGTGTGAATATGTTAAGACTATGGATGAGAACTTAAATGTGTGATGGTTTAATTTGCTTGGAATAATTGGAGTATATATATGGATTTGGTAAAGTATGAATGAATGCAAAGAATGGATTTTGATGAATGCAAACACACTTAAATATAGACTTGAATAAGATGGCTTAAATTAAACATGAAATGTAACCTTCAAATGGACCTAAAATGTGCCTAAAAGGGCTATGTGTATGTGATTAAATGTAATGGCATAAATGCCTATTGTTTGGCCTTTTAAGTGGCCTAATTGATGTTGGCTTTAGGCCTATGGGAAATAATGAACGTATTATTGAAAACTACACTAAAAAAGGTTAAGAAATGGACTTAGAAAAGACTATTGCAAACCTTCTAAATGACCTATAACTCTCTAAATTGACCATTACCTGAATCAATAATTCACATAAATAGAAGTGGATAATCAATTATGATTAAATGTGTAATGAAATAAAAGAAAAGTAATATGAATTAAATATTGGTCAACACAGGACCTAAAAGTAGAATTGGGAAGTTACCCGGTACTATTTAATTATG
>CANXYI011039707.1:0-10085 GCA_948208565.1 Hura crepitans
AAAAAAAAAAAAGAAGTGGGGGAGGAACTGATAATTGGAAAGCTTGGTCTTTCCTATTATTGGGGAAAAAAAAAGGAAGAGTAAGCTGAATATATATATATATATATATCACCAAATAATTTAGAAAATATTGGTGCTTTCTATTATACGCAAAGGTTAAATGCATGCTTGCTAATTATAGGCTGAATGCCCTATTATCGTGAATTATTCACGAAGCTTGTATGCATTTGCTCCTCGAAAGTTAAAGTTACAACAAAATCATAGATTAGGATAGATTAAAAATTAATTAATAAGATGAAAATTATTCAACTCATTATTAGAAGCAATTCACAATTTTATATTAAATTGGTATATTTAAAAAGGAAGACATAACAAAATTTTGAGAGTATAAAATGAACATGGTCCAGCACATCAAATTCAAAAATTCAGGTATCAAGTTGAAGAAAGTAATAACCAAACGCAACAGAAAAGCTGAATTATGAAGTGAGAAACTGTAGAAGTTATAATGGAGCACCATAAATAAGACTTGCTGAAAACGTTATAATGGGAAATTTCGAAGAATAAATATCCATTCCCCACCCACAATTAAAAACAAAGAGAAAAGTAGCAAACAATCCCATTCAAAATAGCATTAAATTTGCTTTGAAAAATCGCCTTTGATAATAAATGACTGCCATTCTCATTTGCATTTGCATGTTCCCTCTATTGGAAACCTGTAACCCCACCGTGCATTTTGTAACCTAGTAATAATAAAATACTAATAACATCAACCTAATAAAACCTCTACAATAACTACAATGCAATCTTCCCCCATTGAGCCCAGTGCCCTTACACTACGCGCTTACACGCTCTCATCCCAATAAATTACCTCCTGCGTGATTTGACCTTGTCATGTTGCGGGACAGCGTCCCGTTTGAGAGTCTTCTGTCACTCGATTAAGCATCATGATCTGATGATTTCAGGCGCGTGCGCCTAGCGCGTTCTTAGTACTACCTTTTTACGATACTAGTCAACGGTCAGCTACCCCGAAAGCCGCTTTTTAAGCCAAGTTAACCCTGGTTAATATAGAAAAGACCATATATTTATTTATTTTCTTTTTTGAGCTTAAAAGATTGACTCACTTCATGCTCCTCTGAAGTAATACGACGATGGCAATAGATGAATGAAGCTCCTGTTCTTAATTGAATTTCGAAATTCGACGGTTCATGAAGAAACCAATGGCGTTAACAGCAAATGTTATTGATGTTTGATTAAGCAAGAGTTAAAAAACAACCGTGAGGTGCACATAGTATAAATGATGATAGGAGCCAATAGAGGGGGACTGACACAAGTCATGATTAAATGTATACCACCTGTCACTCTCAATCTTTCTCTCTCTGTATCTTTTATAAATTGGGGAGTATGGAGTAGTCCTGTCCTTTCACTATTCTGCTAAAAGCTAAAAGGCTGAGACGCCTCTGCCTCCAAAAACTCTCCCAATTTTCTACTCTTTTCGCTCTTTCAGACTTCCCAAAATCCCTTTCTTCCCTATTAATACCACTCCTCGACTCAAGTCTCCTCTCAATTTCACTCTTGTTTCTTTTGATTTCGCTTTGAAGAGTAAAATATGGGCGACAAAGATGACGGATTTGGGTTGGGTTTGAGTCTGAGTTTGGGAGGTGAAAAGCAACCTCATCAGCCTTCTTTGAAGTTTAATCTCATGCCCTTTCCTTCACTTTTCATGCAAAATGATCACCGCAAGACCTCTTTCAATGATCTCTTTCAGCCTTCTGGTACTTTTCCTTCTTCATTTTTTTAAAATATTTTCATTCGGATCCTTTCCTTCTTTACATAATTTTCTTATTCATGTTCGACGAGTGACAGATAGGAGCTCCGATTCAAGGTCGTTTCAGCGAGGGATTGATATGAATAGGACGCCAATTGTGATAGACTGCGAAGACGACCAAACCGGCGTTTCTTCCCCAAACAGCACGATTTCTAGCATAAGCGGAAAGAGAAGCGAGAGAGAACAGGTTGGCGAGGAGACTGAAGCTGAGAGAACGTCGTGCTCTCGTGGCGGAAGTGACGACGACGACGGAGGAGCCGGCGGCGACGCTTCTAGGAAAAAGCTCAGGCTGTCTAAGGAACAGTCTTTAGTTCTAGAAGAAACGTTCAAGGAGCACAATACCCTCAATCCTGTGAGTGGCATTTTGGTTAATCTTTGTTGAAAAATGGTCCTTCTTTCGTATTATGATTTAAATTTCTGAATTCTGAATTTTGTGAAATGATATGGATTTGTGGTTACAGAAACAAAAGCTGGCTCTGGCGAAACGGTTGAATCTCAGGCCCAGACAAGTGGAGGTGTGGTTTCAGAACCGAAGGGCAAGGTGAGATTATCTCCTTCCCTCAATCTGTAGGGATATTTCCGTCCTTGACAAGGGCATAATAGTCTTTTGAACTTCCATAGATTTATTGCTCCACGTTGCCCTTCAGGTGCAACTCTCAATCGTATCATGTTCTGTAGTACACTAGGTATAAAAAAAGAAACAACAAAGTGAAACGTTACCCTTTTTGGATCAAGCGGTTTTAATGGTAAAGCAGGAATCCTCTTTTTTTTTTTTTTTCCTTGAAAAACTCATGAATCAATGTAATTCTTGTTATTGCAGCTTTGATAAGAAAATGTGTTAAATTCCTTGAAATTGAGAAGCTGAATAACAATGTATCAACGAGAATGGATATGGTGAATGGGGGTTTTAATGAATTTGGACCTGAGCAGTAGTTAAATGTATGCAGGACAAAATTGAAGCAAACGGAAGTGGATTGTGAGTATTTAAAAAGATGCTGTGAGAATCTAACGCAAGAGAACAGGAGATTGCAGAAGGAGGTGCAAGAGCTTAGAGCATTGAAGCTTTCCCCTCAGCTCTACATGCACATGACCCCACCAACAACCCTCACCATGTGCCCTTCATGTGAACGAGTGGCTCTGTCTTCCTCATCTTCGGCTTCCGCCTCTGCCACCGCCCCAACACGCCCTGTTCCCGTCAAACCATGGACGCCATTGCTCATCCGCCATCCAAATCGTGATTCTTAATCCCACGGGATCATGTCATGGTAGTACTGGGATAGGAGTCTTAGCTTTTAGGATAAAGGTATCATGTACATTTCGAGTTGGAACCTCAGTTTAATTAGGATAGGATTTTGTTGAAGAATATGGGTTTGTATAGGGTGGATTTAGTGATAGAAGGTAGTGTTTAATTATTAGTAGCAAGTCGGATATTAAGTTGAAGGATATGACAAAGGAATCTGATTATATCTTTTGGATAATACCTGTTTTTGTTCGGTTTTCGATGAGGACAAAGTGAGATTTTAGCATGTAGGGTGGGATGACATCTGAATGATGCAAATTTCTATATGTACTCGGTGTGAGTCCCCGTTCAATTGACAGTTTGTGATTGGCGGATCAAGTAGTCTCATCCCTTAAAGATTAATCTAACGAAAGATTGAATGGATCATGTTCCTGAATGATTTTTCTGCCTTTTAAATTATTGGCCTCCTTTTGTCTGTTAATATTTTGTCTACATATATAAAGCTACATAAGATTTCAACCATTTCATGTGATTTTATTAGACTATTCCTTCCAAGAATGGCGACGTGGATGGGCATGGGTTCAAATTGAACCACATGTTGATGTATAGAGGACTAGAAATAAAAGGGATCAAAGATAATTGGGCACTGAGAATTTACGAATAGCGTCGCCTATTATTACTGCCCATCCCTTAATTTCTGGCCCCTCTTCTCTTTTTTTGGGGGGTTTGTAAAGATTTTAAAGGAATTCAAACCTAAAAATACAACTTAAGAAATGGTATACGTGTCAAATTAGATTTGCTAAGTTTTTCTTCACATTACTTTATGTTATTCCTAACCTGAAATTTGTCCTGCATAGAAACAAAGAATTCCCTGATTTATAGAATATTCTTTTGCTTCCAAATGGGAGTTTGTATGTAATTTCTCCTACCATTCAAAAATATATTTAGTATTGTGGGTCCTGAATTTCACAAATGAAGGGCAGTTTCCTCCAATGTTATGTTTACTGTCTCGTCATTTTTCTGATCCTTGAATTTCTATGCAGGAACTCGCAACTCTGCATTTCGCAATTCATAACAAGATAATCTGAACTTAACAGAATCGTTATGCGCCCTGTGACCGGATGAGATGTTCAGTTAGAATCAAATGAGAACTTGATGATTGTTCAAAATTAAAAAATAAACAAAAAATATATTCCTCTTCAAATTTCGATGTCGGCAACAGATAGTAGGGCTAAAGCCCTATGACAGGAGCTATCCAGACCCCATAAAAAGGATCGCCCCACTCTGCAAGAACCCAAAATAAAAATGCAATAAAAGGAGAGACTCCGGTCTATCTACTTCTAGACTCATGTATCAGAGTCGAAGCCTACATATTTAAGCATCAAACCTGCCAATGCTTCCTCAGGGTCTCTGCTTAGACACCCCATACTTGATGCAACTCGAGGAGAGAACAATTTTAAAAATGAATCAAGCCTTTAACTGTTATCAACGAGGATCGTATCTTTGTCAACTAAGGATCCTGTATTTATGTTTCCACTTACCTCACCTTCGTGGTCCCAGACCAGACAATAATAAATGCAAATCTACCGGTCAGTACAACAGTGGACCCCATTGCCTACGTGGCTTACCCTTTTTCCTTCACTTTTAACTGATAAGACCCGAGAAACAATGGTTAACCACTACAAGATAATTTGAGAGAATTTAATCCCTGAACCTTAACATCAACATTAACATTTTTAGGCAAAGTATGCAACGGAACAGAACATGCTGCGGAGGAATTTCATTTTCGCATAACTTCCAAGAAGGAAATAGCAAACAGTCGGCTTTTGATTGTGAATGCTCTGTTGTAAAATAAGATCAAACGGCATACAATTCTTTTGAAACAAAATTTTCAGATGTAGAGAGCAGTGACTTCAAACAGTATTCCCAGTGTCGGCAATCGCACGCAATATGCAACCCAAGCCAGCTTTTTCTGTCAGCTTCTCATGTATACGCAGGCACTGGTCGCATGTGGGCCGATCTCCAGTTGACAAACCTCTGTACAAGTACCTGTAGATCAATCATAAAATGTTAAAAACAGTTAATTAAGTAGTACTTTTAAATACATCAAGTGCAAAGGGTATAGCCAACAGAAGCAGCACATATCAAGCCTCAGCATTCTTCTTTTTGTATTATAGGACTCCATAACAGTAGCAGTTATACTTTCAACATATGAGCAGGAACGGCATGTCCCCTAAATGAAGCAATCCTACCAAAACAGAGGAGAGCTAAAAGAAGCTATGGTTTGGTGAGCAAAATGCAAGATAGGTATGCATTTAAAGAACGACGGACAAGTAACAACTGAGCACGTGAACTCAGTGACATGAATCTATAACTAAGTTCTACTATAATATGATGCTTCTCTCAACCTTTTTTTCCCTCACCTGATAGCTGCAAATGCCAAGAATATTGCAATGACAAGGTCTAACAATGGCAGCGGGAACTGACAACTAAAAGTTAGTTTCAAGGATAAATTTGAGTGGGAATATCCTTCCTAAGATCCATACAGTTTAATATGGTTTTAGCAATACATTTAGATCATGCGTCCAAGAGATTAAACGTGGAAAGTGGATCTCTTTTCCCTGGAGACACTATCTTTAGATAGCTGAGGGAAATAAGACAGAAAGTCTGTCCAACCAATTAAAATCAGAATGAATAATAAATAGGTTAAGATGCAGATTCGGACTATGTTTTGCAGAAGTGGCAGTGGGTTTTGATTTTTTCTATGATGGCATTAGGGATTCATTCAGTACTCCCAAATAAATATACTGGCAAAGCAAATTCATGCAGAATATAGGGAGTAACAAAATCAATATATTTCAATATCTCATCAATCAACGGGAGGCTAAGTCAAATTGCTTGAGCAGGCAAAACTGGATACTATCTTCAAACAAAGAACAATACACAGAAAGAGCCAGTCAAATGAAATGATTTATTTGGAGTACTTTCTGGGTGCAAAAATGCTGTAGATACTTAAAATAAATTGGGAGCATCATTGCAACAACCACTTAGCACAGAAGGGAGCTTAGCAGATTGATTAATTAATTTTGAAGGTAGTAATTTGCATTCAGCCGTTAATAAGCACCAGCAGGAAAAAAATAAAAAGGAAAAAAAAAAAGAATCTACAATTCTAATCAGAGGAATAAAAATCTATCAAGCACAAATTTGAAGTGAATTAGTCACTTGTGATATTACCACACCACATATCAAATGTACTCAATAAGAATAAAATGAACTGACTTCATGAGAATATCGTAGTACTCAGGATCCAGAGAAGAGAGCATCCCGTCCACATCTTTTATAGCCATGATCGCTCTATGCACCACAATCCAGTTGGCAGACTGCAAGAACCCAACTCAATTTTGGCTCACCGGAAAACAAATGCAAGTGTGCATCAAAGAAAGTAAATTTGAAGGAAAAAAAAAAGAACGAAAATTGAAGTCAAGGAGATGAAAAACCTTGCATCGCTCGTCTCGCGTATTTGGAATCGATCCTTCGAGGGCGGTTTTGAGAGCTTCCACAGGCTTGAACCTGAGCAATGAAAACAACCGATTGTTAGGGATTAGAGAAACAGAAGAAAAGGAATAAGTTAGAGAAGAGAGGAGGATTAGAATACTGTTTAAGTAAGCTCTCGATCTTGCGAGATTTATGCTCAATTCTGGTGATTATGGCCTCTGCGTTGTCTGCTTCTACGAATCCGTCTGTTCCTGCCATAGTTTCTCACTGCGCTTTTCACAGTCCCTCGTTCAGTCGTTCCTCGTGGAGGTCTTCTTCTACCCTGAAACGACATCGTATGCGTTTTATTTCGACTGATTCTCCGCATTGTGGGCCGTGCACTAAAAGGAGCCCAGCCCAATTTCTTTGTTTGGTGTCATTTTTAATTTTTTTATTAAATACAATAAAAATGTTACTATATAAATTTTCCTTTTTTATTTTTGGAAGGTAAATTATTTGATTTGTTATGCTGTAACATTTATGATCTAATAATTAAATAAATAAATTTATGTTTTGAATTTCCATTAACAAGAATAGTTGAGAAAAATGAGTTTTGATATTATTGAATCATTTTAAAATGTATTTTTGCATTTCTTCGTGTATAATAAGGTAGTGCATTGGGAAAATGTTTTACTGTAGAATTAAATCATGACAATGCCAAATGTTAGTTGCTCCATCCATCAACTTGAACAATTAATTAAGTTCGTTACTTTTTTGTAAACTAGTTAGTCTGTTCATTAGTTGTATGTAACTATTTTTATTTATTAAACAATAATAAAAAAAGGAAGATATTTAAATTAGATTAAAAATAAACTTAAATATATGACAAATTTGAAATACAATAATTTCTATATTAAGATAAATTTTAGAAAATGGCAATGAATAGATGTGTTTTAGCATCTTTTTTAAAAATTATAAAAGCATTTTTCATTATTAACAATACTTAGAGTTTATTCTAGCATCATTTTGAAAAACCATTAAATCATTGTTGCTTAAAAATTAATTTAAGGGGTAAATAGAAATTGAGAGAAGTACTAGAGTCAACTTAGTACATTTTTCCTAAAACTATTATCCGCGTTGCTATCAAACAAACTAAATTAGTATAATCACAATTCAATTTTTAATTATATCTTAATTTAATTGCAATAATAAAAAAATCAAATTTTGAAAAAAAAAGCAAATTAAAACTAAAATTGGAAAACAAATACCACAAAAATTTTGATAAAAAGGTACAAAAGTGGAAACTTGGCTTAAAACGATACAATTTGACCATATTTCCCCTTTTTTTATTTTAAATCAAAATTTTAATTGTAAATCGAAATACTAAAAAAGTAATAACTAAAATCGAATCAATTAACTTACCTAACCGAACAAAAACACTTTCAATTCGATTATGGTTAAAGTTCAAACCCGTCCGTGCTCAATCTAATATCTCGGAATTCATCAATTTATTTATACTACCGTTATCAAAGTGACCCTATATGTTAGGAATTGATATTTTTATTTTCCCAAAGGTAAAGGAAATTTTGGAATTTACTCTTGGAAACAATAATTCAACCACGGACCTTGTGGCTCACAACTTTTTATTCCCCAAACAAACCTCATTATACTTCTGCAAAATGCCCAAAATACAAGGGCATTCCTGTCCTTTTCTATAACGGCCATAATGACCCCGCTTTTGAATCTCCTGCTCCCTCACAACTTTCCTCTCTTCACTCTAATTTTCCTTGTCCTCAAAGTCTTCCTTTCTTCGCCTTCTAGGCTCATGCCCCATTTTCACACGCAGAGGAACCCTGTATATCCATCAATGGCGGATTCAAGATCTTACTCAAAGCCCCATTTTTCGCCTCAGGACCTTCAACCAAACCCCTCTAAGAGCTCCCGGAAGTCGTCCACTCACGTTCTCTGTAAGTCTCTCGTTTTTCTTCTCTTTGTTGTTGCTATTCCTCTATTCCCTTCCCAAGCTCCTGACTTCATCAGCCAGACCATTTTCACCAAGTTCTGGGAGCTTTTTCATCTTCTTTTTATTGGTCTTGCTGTTTGCTATGGCTTGTTTAGTCGCAGAAATGTTGAAGTGGACTTTGAACCCCACTCTAGTTACTTTGATGATTCACAATCATCCTTCGTGTCTAGGATTTTCCATGTTTCTCCCATTTTTGAGGATGGGTCCGACACTCAATCTGCGTGTGATGAGAAATACGTTTATCAGATGTGGAATTCTCAGTTTAGTGAGCCTATGATCAATGTTGCTAATGAAAGTACTGTTATAGATGAGCAACGAAAAGATGAAACTTTTTCCAATTCTGAAATTGGAACTGAGATCCCACTAGAGCATGACGAGAATAGTGTTGTTCAAGCTTGGAATTCTCAGTATTTCCAAGGTGAATCAGTTGCTGTAGTATCTCAACCAAATTATACATATAATGAATGGGGGAAGCCTCGGGTTGGCGGTTACCAACCGTTAGGATTGCCAGTTAGAAGTTTGAATACGGGGATTGGAAACCCAGATAGTCCTCAATTGAGCAATGGAAGTGAATCTGGTTCAGGTTCTTCCGGCGATTCGCCAATGAGTAGGGAGGAGGAAAATGGTGATATGGGTCCAATGAACTTGGAGTTGGAGGAGAAGTTTAATGAAAGTATTTCCTTCCCTTCCCAAATCCCATGGCGGTCTAGATCTGGCAGGCAAGAATTCAAGGAGAGAGTAAGCCCTGTTTCTAATCTTTCGCAATTTAGGCCTCTCTCAGTTAATGAAACTCAGATCGAGTCTTTCAAGTCACAATCTTTCAGGTCCGCAGCTTCGTATTCGTCCCAAGCTAGTTCGATCTCTAATTCACCGAACATGCTCTCTCCCTCGCACTCTTCTTGTTCTGATTCACCGAATTCAAGAACAGAAGAATCGGGGAATGTGAAGGAGCAGGATACAACATATGCTCTTGCTTTTCAATCACCACAAACAGCAAAGAATGGCGAAGCTCGACTGAATGCATTTCATTTGAGGAGATATAGTAGTGGCTCTTTGTTCCAAAAAGACTCGCCTAAAAAGGCGGAAGATGAGTTAAAGGATCTGAGACGGAAGAGAAGAGAAAATCCATCGGGTACTAAAGACAGCGAGCAGGGTTCTTTGACATCTGATACAAAACCTGCAATGATTATTAAAGACATGCCTAAAAAAGCAGAAGACGACTTGAGTGATCTGAGAAGCAAGAAAAGAGAAGATTCATCGGGGAGTAAAGAGACTGTGCAGGGTTCTGTAAGATCTGATACGAAATCTGCAACAGTAATCAAGGCTTCGTCGAGGGGAAAATCTGTGAGGACTATTAGAAGTGGGGTATATGCTCCAGAGGCAATAAAGGCTGGAGAAACGAGTACAAATCAGATCAATGACAAGGTTGCAAAAGGGTATGACGACGCAAAAACGCTCAATGTAGGGAAAAATGAAATGAAAGAGGAAGGAGTTGATAACATGTCAAGTGGCCTCAGTAAGAA